>MCJB01034186.1:0-83255 GCA_002018475.1 Nicotiana obtusifolia | reverse complement strand
ACGCTCTTCCGATCTACTTATCAAGTGTTAGACCATCTCCAATTGCAACTAATAATTTCGAGTTAAAGCAAGGGCTGCTTCAAACCATTTAGAACTATTGTGTCTTCAGAGGAAAGATGAACGAAGATCCAAACACACATGTAATGGACTTTAAGGAGATTATGAACATCTTTCAATACAATGGGGTGTCACAAGATGCAGTGTACTTAAGGGCACTCCCTTTTTCACTTAAAGATGATGCAAACCAGTGGGTTCAGAGCTTGCCCACGGGATTGATTAGAACAGAGAAGGAGATGACCAGAAAATTCCTTGATAAATATTTCTCCTCAGCTAAAACGGGCAAGTTTAGAAGAGAAATCCATAACTTCTGCCAGAAAGAGACTGAAACTATTTTTGAAGCATGGGAGAGGTTTAAGGAGATAGTTCGAAAGTGTCAACATAGTGGAATTGAACTCTGGATGCAACTCCAGGACTTTTGAGATGGATTGACACTAGCCTCGCGTAGAACGTTGAGCAATGAAGTTGGAGGCCCTTTGATGAAGAAGATTCTGGAGGAGATAGTTACAATTCTTAATGAGTTATCAGAAGATTCTAATCACTGACCCTATAAGAGTGCTGAAAGAAGAAGATCAACTGGTGTTCACCAAGTTGATGCTAACACATATGTGCAGGTACAACTTGACGCTATGGCTAAAGAAATATGAAAGCTGACCTTAGACTTGATACAAAATGAGCCTCACACAGCTTGTGATATATGTTGAAGAGCACACCCTACTCATGAGTGTCAAGCCTCAACTGAGGAAGTGAATGCTGTGGGAAATTATAATTTTAATGCAATGGGTCAGAAGCACCCCATTTTTTCATGGAGTTCACTGGGGGTACTGCTAATGCATGGGAACAAAACAACCCCAGATATCAGGGGCAAGGAGGTCTTTGTTTTATGAATCAGCCGAGGCAGCAGTTTCAGCCTCAATAGAACAATCAGCATGGTCTAGAAGATCTCATGCAGGCCTTCATTGTGAAAACTGATGAAAGATTTGAAGTACAAGGGGTAGCAATTCAAAATTTAGAGAAGCAAGTGGGACATATTGCAACAATATTATCTGAGAGGGTTCCAAGCACTCTCCCTACTGATACTGAAAAAAATCCCAAAGTAATAGTGAATGTTGTAGCCTTGAGAAGTGGGCAAGTGTTGGAGGACCCACCCCCGATCCAAAAAGATGTGATACTTGAAAAAGAAAGTGGGGAGCAGCTGAAAAGTGATGAGGACAAAAAGAAGAACGGCCCAATGAAAGCTGAGAAAAAGAAGAAGGAAGAAAAATCGAGAAGGAAGAAACATGACGAGAGCAAGCATATGCCTGCGCTACCTTTCTTTCAAAATCTAAGTAGCGAAAAGCTAGACAAGCAGTTTGAGAGATTTCTGGATGTGCTGAAACAGGTTCATGTAAACTTACCATTCACAGAAGTGCTCTCATAAATGCCTTCTTATTCTAAATTCCTGAAAGAGATCCTTACAAAGAAGAGGAAAGTAGAGGAGACCTCAGTGGTCAAGCTCACAGAGCATTGCAGTGCGGTATTGCAAAATAAACTCCCACAAAAGTATGGAGATCCAGGGAGTTTTACTATACCTTTCTCTTTAGGAACTATTAATTTTGATAATTCTTTATGTGATTCTGGTGCCTCAATTAATTTAATGCCTCTATCTATTTACAGGAAACTGGAGAAGGAGATTGGAGAGATAAGGTCTGCACATATATCGTTGCAGCCGGCAGACCGCATGACTTTAATACCTGAGAGGATAGTGGAAAATGTGTTAGTTTGGGTGGATAAGTTCGTATTTCCTATGGATTTTATAGTGGTGAATATGGAGGAAAACAAGGAGGTCCCCCTCATCCTAGGAAGACCATTCTTAGCTACGGGCAGAGCGATATTAGATATAAATGAGAGAAAACTAATTCTTAGAGTAGGTGAGGAGACTGTGACTTTCAAAATGGATGTAGAAAATGGGGTGCAAAAAGGAAAACCAGTTGCAAGTGTTGAGTGGAAAGTGAAGGGCTTGAAAGAGAAGGTTGCGGTGAGCGAGAAAGATAAGTGTGGGGTATACCCCAAGAAGGCTGAGAAGAAGTTGTCTGCATGGATGTGTGCATTAGTTTGGGTGCGAGGAATGGAGCCCGACTTCGACTGAGACCCCGACTAGATATTCAGGAAAGTTTCCTTCACCTTATGCTTTTTAATTGTGTGTCATGGGGACATGCTACAACTTAAATTGTGTGTCATGGGGACATGCACTGTTTCGAGAAAGTAAGAGCCACTTGAAGTGAAAAAGAAAAAAAAAATAAGTGTATGATTGTGAAAAATATTCCATGATAGTGGTAACTCTTGATGTAATTGTGCTAAAAGAAGTAAGGAGTTGACGCATATTGATGTGAAGGTGGATATGGTTTTACATAAGTGTGAGGTTTTGAATGGTTAATTGTATGTATTAAAGTGCTTAGGGAGGTGTTGTCATTTTTATATCTAAATGTATCCTACCCATCCCGCAGCCTAAACTTCAACTAATTACAGTCCTACTTGATCCTTGACTGAATGAGCTCAATTAGTAGAGTAGTACATTACGGGCAAGCCTATGGTACGTTTTTTGTGGCATATGAATGTTACTTCTGAGAATGAGTGAATTTTTTCTATCTTGAGTTCCTGATTGTTCTTAAATTTTATTGTGTATGGAACTACTCTGTATTGTTGTGTGAGGGCACTTGATTCACAAACGAAAGGTAATGTCATTGACCTCTGTGTTAGAGTAAGTGAGCGGGTTGTGGAAAGTGTGTGGTGCTTTTGAGTCAAATCTTGAGGCGAGGATGTTACGGTATTGGACTTAGTCTGTTTTAAATATTCTTGGTATGATGAGTTATGAGAGTTGTTGAAAAAGTCATGTCTATATGAAGTGTAGTTTGATTGCTCGAGGACGAGCAATGGTTTAAGTGTGGGATGTTGATGGTAGGCTATAATCTCGTGTTTTAGTCGATTATTGCACTCTAATTCACTGCACTTTACTTGTGTTGAGCTTTAATTGGTAGTGTTTTGCATTTATTGTGTGTTTTATGCCTTGTAGGAATGATTCCGAGCTATATAGATGTTGTGGAACAGATTCGAGCTATTTGGAGCTTTAAAGTTTGAGTAAAAGCTGAGAGATCAAGCGGGGATCGTGTTCGGGGGTCGAGGACCAAGTCTGGACGTCAAAATGCAAGGAAAAAGCAACACTATGAGAAATTTGCACTGTTGTGACGCGTGGTGCACCACAGCAGTGTATTTTTGTTGCCTGATGAATTATTGAGCTCTCTGGATTTTCCCACTAGTGCTATGCATGGCGCGTCGCCCCATGCGGCGCGCCTGTGCAAATTTTATAAAGTGAAAATCCTATTTCGGCTAGGAAAAGGTGATTTAGTTTGGGCCCGACCCTACTTGGTAAAAATATATGAAAAAATGTTATTTTCTGGACTTTTGACATACTTTGGACCTAAGAAGGCTAAGGAGGGGTCGGAAGAACACAAGCACAAAGATTTCATCATTCCTTCCTCACTCAAAATCCGAGTTTGGATTGAATTTATGTTTTTCTATACTTTAATTATATTTGTGATGAGTTACTCCATATCTATAGAGTAGTTCCATTTAAGGTTTGATAGATTTGGTGTATTGATGATTGTTTATAGATTATAACTCTAGTTTTATGTATTGAAACGTTTTTGGATGAATTAATTGTTGCATCTGTATTCACTTGTTCATGTAATCGAGAGAGGCATAACTTGTGATATCTTTGCACTATATTGTTGGTTGAGTTCATATTCTTCTAAGTAATCGAGAGAGGTTAGTTGAGTCATTGAATTAACCTAGTTAGGGGAGTAATCGAAAGAGGTATTCCTAAAGATCAATGCACTACGCATTCTTGCATATCTTCACGTGCTTAAATTGGTTCATCTTGTGAGGTTAAACTTAATCGAGCAAGGAGTTTTTGCTGAATGTTTTGAACTAATAATTGGGTGAATCCGAGAGACTCACTTGAACATTAGAAGTGAATTATCTAGAGTCAGATCCCGAACAATTATCTTGCACCTATCCTATCAAAACCTAGCTATCTTCTCCCATTGATAACCTTCTTTGCTTATTCCTTATTTCGATTGTCATTAGTCAATAGCTTTAGATTCTTAGTTAATTTTTAGTTAGACATCTTCTAAATCTCAACTGTTGATCATCTTGGATAACAATAAAGCTAGAAACTATGAGAATATTGTTTAAATCCAATCCATGTGTATACGATATTACATTATACTATATTTGATTAGCGAGCAGAATTTAAGTTTGTGTTTTGCGCTCGTCAGGCCCAGGGTCCAAACTCCTTAGACCAGAAGCAACATAGGGGACCGAGCAGAGAGAATCAACATTCTCTACCAAGCCCATCTCACCCCAAAGAGCTTGGGTTTCCTCTGCGGTCAGGTTTTAAAGCTCCCACAACTAAGCATCCGGTTGAGCTGACGAAGATTCTTTTCTCCTTATAAGGGAAGCCTCTCGTCACTGGCATCCCCCTTCATCAACGAGGACCACTGTGGTCGGCTCGGATGGTGTTTTCCTTACTTTCTTCTCTTAAGCCTCAGCCGAGGAAGAGCGTCCTCTTATTAGTTTCTTAGGCTGGGGACTCCAAGAAGGGGCACCCATACCGGAAGCAGATCCATGAGCTTCGCTTCGGGGAAAGGCATTATGCAGCACCCTCCTGGCTTCTTCGGGGTCAGCTAAGGCGTCGACCTCGGTGCAGAGGACAGAGCCCATCGAAAGTCTTTTATCAAGCAAAAAACGGAGTTAGCAACTTTTTTTATGAAACTACCTATGTTCGTATTAAGACAAAAAGAGTAAGGGTTTGGCTTATCATGATTTTTGGCCTTCCACCCATATTTGGGACACATCTCCTTCTATCCATGGGATTATAGAGTCATCATTTCCACAATTTTTTGAATCCGCTTGTCCGGGCCTTAAACCCTGGTGGTTCCCATGGGGTACCTGAAATAAAAGAAACAATTAAATCAGCAACAAACAGAAAACAATATTTTTCACGAAGGAAGGAAGTGATTGATCAAAAAATTACAAAAGTGGTTTCACGACTCAGGAAAAGATGGAGTTATGGCCAGAATGATGTTGCCGGTGGCAATGAAGACGAATCGTCCATCCATCCACAATCGTTGTCATCGTCTAAACTGGTAAGAAGTGCGTGGTGGCCATGCTTGCTAAAGTTTACTACTCCTCCATGGAAAATTATGGGAGAGTAAAGGTTCATCATGTGTGCAAGGGTTAGGGTTACTCCAATCTCCGTGCATAATTGGCAAAGGCAAGCCACCGTTCGCCATATAGATGGGCCTACTTGTGCTAAGCAGACTTGGTACCGGTGGCAAAAGTTCAAAATTATGGGGTCGAGACCTTCATTCAACTCCAGGGAGAATGAACCCAAGGTAAAGGGATACGTATAGACATATGTAAAAACTTCCTTGGTGAAGGTAACCCGCTCTATTCTATCCGGAGCGTGGATTTCAAGATTGGGGCAGTTATAGTCCTCCTTCACAGTTGGTATACTAGAAGGGGGAATGGAGGAGGGATACCTACTAACAGGTCAAGTCTGTGAAGATGCAGAACTGGCCTTCTCTTGAAAGTCGGTAGCGGTGCTGAGATGTTGTGGTATGATGGTGCTGATAGTGGGAGGTTCAGAATCAACATCGGCCTCCTTGTCCTTGTTTTTCTTTGGACCTCCACTAAAGATAAGACCAGTATTTCCAAAAAGAGCAGTGAAAGAAGCAATGGTAACAAAATGTCAGTAAACGTTTTGCTAAGAAAGTTGGAGGAGATGGAAAAGTTTCTAAGTAAATGCAAGGAAGAAGAAAGACTTATGAAAAATTTGGAGGTAAAGAAGTAAATAATGAGTAGAAGGGAAGTTATAGACGGTAAAAATTATGGTCATGATTACCTCGAAAATCAGAGAAAATTTTTGCTGAATCATAGGCAACACGTGTTTGGGGTATTAAATGCGAGAAGACATGCGTCCTTTCAATCGTTAGAGACTGTTAAGGAACTTTCTCGCCAAGAAAGAAATCTTTACCAACTTTCCGGTAACGCTAAGATGTGTCACCAGAAAGTAGGGGGACTATCTGTATGGAGTAAAATTGGTTTATAACAGATGGTCAGATGGTAGCATGACACATGGAACCGAAGATAGGAAAAAGGAAAGTCAAGCAACAATCAATACCGGACATAACGAATGTAATCGACATCGGATAAATCCTGAAGGGGGTATAGTTAATGGGAGAAGATCGAGGGTTTTCCATCGGATAGCATTCAATGAGGGAATATTCTCTAACACTAAATGAGCGAACGTTGCAGAGAAGATTTGCATTCATGGTCTGCCGTTACATATTCATCAATGACTCTTTTATTATCATTTAAGAAGAACTTGATCCTAGGGTCTTGTTTCCCTAGGTAAAGTTTATAAATAGCAGGCTCAACAACCATGGTAAGGAGACAAAACATTCTATGAAAATAGCTATATTCTACTACTTTTGCTTTCAATTAAACAACTCTATTTGCACTTTATCATTGCTTTTATTTTTGTCTTCGGAGGCATTGCGTTCGGAGGCAGACTTGTCATTTTTTTCAATTTCAATTGCTAATCTCAATTTAACCTTATCTCTTTATCATTTTTTAATCAAATCAGTTTGCTTGCCTAAAAATTATGCAATAAATTTAACTGTATCATTTTGCAGGTAAACAAGGAGCAAAGAAACTTAAGAAGTTAACTATAGAATTTCACTTTTGTGACGTTAATCTGAGTTTCACTCTAAGTTTTAGGTCTCGAATCACATAAAATATCTTGCATCAATATAGATTTGCCGATAATTCTCAGCTTTGAAACACAAAAATTGAACCTCATATGAACGATGATGAAATTTTGGGAATTATTAGTCACAGATTGTAGTAATTTTAACTATTAATAAACTTGAGAAAGAGAAAGAGGGAGAGCGAGGGAGACAGAAAATGGAGAAGATCAGATTGGAAGGGATAAGGTTCACCAAAATGGAGCATAAAATCAAGGAATACTTATCCACTTAACTATGTTTTGAAAATTATTGTCATATTGAATAATTATTTGAAAACTTTTTTTAAAAAGGGTAATACATATTTCGTCACGTGGTGTAAAATTTCCATAATAAAATGTTCGTGCCGTAGTTACTAGCTCGACTCATTTGGTCTTCATTCTGCCGTTGGAATGTTAATCCAGCAATATTTTGGCTACTAGGAGTTTTATGTTTACTTTTTTCCCCTTATGCTGAAAGACGAACGAGCCATAACGATTTAATTACTAAATTCATTATTATTATTATTATTATCTTTAAAATGGTAACAGTTGTTCCTATTAGTTGATGTGAATAATCTTGTCCAGTGATGATTCATCAAGATAAGTTTTGTGCTCTTATCCTGGGTTATCCATTCTAAGAACCAAACAAAAAGGTTTTACCTCTTCAAACTGGTAATAAATATACTAATTGAAGAGTGCGTAAATTAAAAATTACGAAAATAACAAACTCTATAACCCCGTCTTTTACAATGTGTAAAACAATGACAACCATTTCTTTTTATGTCATAGCAGTATTTTAATACAGGTTGAAACATGGCTTTAACTACGTCAACATTTATTATCCAACTTCATATCAACTAAATTACTAGTGGCCTATTTCATTTTTTCAAATAAAATTCAAGGAAAACAAAATGCAACCGTCACGTTGAAAACTTACTAATATAAACTAATTAGATTATATTTATAATAATAAAACCAAATACAGTAATTAATCACAACAACGTTAGCTACTTTGTCCCATCCTCATCATCCCTTCCCAAATACAAACAAAGTCCACCCATCTTCCCCATCCCAATTAACGTAATCCAGCATTTAAAACCCAGTAACAAATTGCATGAATTCCGGGTCGGATTCTAATCCATCCATCGTTTCCGGTGCCAACACCACCTCCAAATCAACGCTGCCGCCGCCTTCTCTTCCCGGAAACGCTGATATCTTGCCGTCAAATTTATTGGCCTGCCCGCTCCGAACAGCGATGGGTCTGCCCCACCCGAAATCATTATCGTACATTGGAAATCTTGGGGAGCTCCCCATTGTGAGCATAGCTCCGTCGAAATTCCCTAGGGGAAAACACCGTGGGTCACTCTCCCAATCCTCTACGTACTTCCGCACCATTGCGTTATCGTGCGCCTTCACGTTCTTGTTCAATTGCTCCGCGCACCACCGCAAATCGTGAGATAAAACGTCACCGGCTGACGCGTAAGTCGGAATGCTCTGAATTGCGTTGCCGAAATATAAAGGATGGAGCTTTGGCTGGAGTCTATGCCGGCAATTAACGGCCATCCGAAATGTCGTCATTTTGGAAGCATGAAATTTCCTCGCACGTGTCACCGCACGCCAAAGCAATGCGCAAAGTGATTGAAATGATGAGATCTCAGCCGTTTGATTTTCAGTTATACCTTCTGTTTCTGTTTTCCTAACCGCATTCCTCAACCAAGTTAACGGCGTTACTTTGCCGTCAGATATTTTGAAGGGATCGTTACTCTGTTTCCCCATCAATTCAGCGATGTCAATTTCTCCGTCCACATTCCATTTGTGATTGTTGTTAGTCTTATCTTTCAGCCTTAGAATTGATTCCCTGCTGAAACTAAATATCCTTTCCCTCAAGGGTGCGTCCAAAGAGAAGGTAACCTTGGGCCCACCAACCGGAGTTTTAAGCACCGCCGGAGATATCAAAACAGAGTCACGGCTAAAGTCCGGTTGCCTCGTAATCCTCTTCACGCCCCTAGTCAATTCAGCGAATGTATTGAAGAAGTTCCATAACGTTGTTCCATCGATAACGGCATGGTTCACGGAGCAGCCAATAAAGACACCGTCGGCTAACTCCGTAACTTGGACAGCAAGAAGAGGCTTGAAATGACCTTGATAGCTCACAGTCCTGTCAAAAGTGAAGAACTCTTTGACATGGTCAGGGACGTCAATTGAACCAATGACGCCATGGACAAAAATGTGAGTAGCGGTGGCGTGGATGAAATCAGCGCAAGATAAGAATTTTATGATTCATTTCATCCCAACTTTCCACGGTCAAGGGACGACCCTGCGCTATAAAGTTCTTCTCTCCACATGTGGCAGTCTTTGCGGGATACGTGGATGAATCACTAGACGAAGAAGAGTAGGTTGGTGTCCATTTATGGTAAATGTTAAAATTAAGTATTATGGGCCAAAACGGTGCAAACACCAAAATGGTGCAAATTAACTCTAACCCATTATATTATTTTTTGCACCAAAAAAGAATATTTCTTTTATATTCTTCTTTCTCTCTTTTATATTATATTATTTTCTTTTATTTAAATTTTATTTTGTGATTTCAGAAAAAAATTCTTTTTTTTCTTTTTTACATATCCATCCTATGTAATTCATAATCCTTTGTTATATAATCATTTAATATAAAATTATTTTATACCATAAAATTTTAAATAATATAAATTGTAAGCAAATATTATACGTTATACATATTAATGGATAATTCAAATAAAAGTGAAATCATTGATAAAATATAATTAAATAAATACTATTACATTAAGGTAGAATTTATTTTAATTTCTACATAAATATTTAACTTCCATGATTAGTACGTTGCTCCCATAAATGCTCTACTAATGCATTAAGAAGTGCAAAATGAGCATCTTTGTTCTTAATTTTTTTGTGTCGAGCTAAAAATTGTTCAAATCGATAATTTTCATCTACTACCATTTCTACTGTTGGAGTTGGACCTTCCCAAGCATCTTGAATTNCCTCATCGCGTGAAGACTTGCCAACCATGTCCTAAGGGCAAGTCAGATCGCCCAGCAAAAGCGGGACTCTTGAAACCGCTACCTGCCCCGCAGAAACCATGGGAAAGCATTTCCCTCAATTTCATCATTGGATTGCCAATGGTCGGAGAGCTTGCAACCATCCTGGTTGTCGTAGACCGGTTTTCCAGCTATGCAACATTCATACCAGCTCCACAAAACATATCGGCAGAGGATACAGCTCGACTATTCTTTGCCCACATTGTCAAATATTGGGGCATGCCCAAGAACATCATTAGTGACTGCGACTCACGCTTCACTAGCAAATTTTGGACCCAACTCTTTGGGTGCCTTGGGTCCACAGTCAGCCACAACTCAAACATGCATCATCAATCAGATGACCCAACAGAACGGTTCAACGCCATACTGGAGGAATACCTCCGCCATTTTGCAACCGGGTCGCAACGACATTGGGTGAAGCTCCTGGATGCTGCTCAACTGTGTTTCAATTTTCCAAAAGTGCGCCATGTCAAACAAAAGCGCTTTTGAAATTGTTACTGGACAGCAACCGCTAATCCCAGAGATGCTAGACGCATCAACCATGCCCACAGTGCCTAAAGCTGCCAACTTTTCGAAGGAATGGGAGCAAACCATGCAGATAGTGCGGATCTATCTCATCAAAGCCCAAAACAGGGCCAAGAGGCATGCTGAACAGAACCTGTGCTTTGCTCAATATCAGCCAGGAGACAAAGTGATGGTAAAAGTCCCGAAGCGGCGCTTATATACAGGCAAGCCCAAAGACTCCCGTCTATTGCGGCCATATATCGGACCCATGTCCATTGAGAAACGCCTTGGGAAAGCTACATACCAGGTCAACATTCCATCCTGGTGGAAAATCCATCCAGTGTTCCATGTCAGCCGCTTCAAATCATTCCGCAAATACATGGAGCGTCAGGCAGATCCTCATCAGCACAAACAGAGGGGAACAGACCTCCCAGCCAACAGACGCTCCCAACATCATCATCACCATCATCATCAGGCAAACAAGGCTCCGGGGACGGCGCCAACTCAGGTGGGGGAGAATGTCATGGGCGGCTTTCCAGCCTCGCCCCATGACCCCTTGGACGCGCCCCGTGGCGTTCTAAGCCTCTCAAAGCCTAGCGCCACGGACGGCCCCGTGGTCTTGGCCGCGCCAAGTGACAAGTGCGCAAGTGCCTCTGTCGCCCCACCAACACTCCTTGACGGCGCCCAGCGGCTTGCGAGTGTCAATCATGCTGCGAGCGCAGACAATGCCGCACAGCCCAACGATGCCGCGCCCACAGCCAAGGCCACGCGCATCAATCATGATCCAAGCACAAGTGCCAGCGCCCCGCCGCGGGCCATCATCAATAGTGCCGCGCGCGCAGACAGCAACGCGCGCGCAGACCCTGACCGTCAAGACAAAGCTGCTGCCATTGGACTTAGTATTTCTACATCTTAGAAGACTAAGTTCCCTTCATTGTAAATATAGAATAGTTTTACTGTTTTATATTCATTGTGCTCCTTGAGCACGCATTAGGTCTACTCCTGTAATTTGGGTTTTTATTTTTTAAGCATTATTAGGGGGGTATCAGCATTCAAACATTTTCAGCAAGCATTCAATTCTCTGTACTGGTGTCTTCGCCCCCTCGACACCGCATTAGCTTTGTAATAGCTTTTTCATCATCAATACAATCATCATCAATAACCAAAGCTTCCGCTGCTCTCATTTCTCTTGTTGCCTACGAATTGGTTTTCCCGCACGGCACTGACAATCTAGTCTAGCGTGCGGAGGGGACCTCAGTTGGCGGACGGCAATCGTACTGACATCGATTGCCTAGCCTTACGCTACCCTTCCAAAGCATCTCAGGAAGGCGTCGCGTAACAGTCGGAATGCTCTGAATTGCGTTGCCGAAATATAAAGGATGGAGCTTTGGCTGGAGTCTATGCCGGCAATTAACGGCCATCCGAAATGTCGTCATTTTGGAAGCATGAAATTTCCTCGCACGTGTCACCGCACGCCAAAGCAATGCGCAAAGTGATTGAAATGATGAGATCTCAGCCGTTTGATTTTCAGTTATACCTTCTGTATCTGTTTTCCTAACCGCATTCCTCAACCAAGTTAACGGCGTTACTTTGCCGTCAGATATTTTGAAGGGATCGTTACTCTGTTTCCCCATCAATTCAGCGATGTCAATTTCTCCGTCCACATTCCATTTGTGATTGTTGTTAGTCTTATCTTTCAGCCTTAGAATTGATTCCCTGCTGAAACTAAATATCCTTTCCCTCAAGGGTGCGTCCAAAGAGAAGGTAACCTTGGGCCCACCAACCGGAGTTTTAAGCACCGCCGGAGATATCAAAACAGAGTCACGGCTAAAGTCCGGTTGCCTCGTAATCCTCTTCACGCCCCTAGTCAATTCAGCGAATGTATTGAAGAAGTTCCATAACGTTGTTCCATCGATAACGGCATGGTTCACGGAGCAGCCAATAAAGACACCGTCGGCTAACTCCGTAACTTGGACAGCAAGAAGAGGCTTGAAATGACCTTGATAGCTCACAGTCCTGTCAAAAGTGAAGAACTCTTTGACATGGTCAGGGACGTCAATTGAACCAATGACGCCACGGACAAAAATGTGAGTAGCGGTGGCGTGGATGAAATCAGCGCCAGCATCATTGCAAGAAATGTAAACGTAACCGTCAGAGTCAGTGACAAGCCGACCGGCCAGGGGAGGAAATTGGGTGAGAGTTTGAGAAAGGCTGCGTTTGAGGAGGGAAAGGAGGTCGGTGATGGAGAAAGGGGGACGAGCAAAGAGGCCACCTTTCTGAATGTAATGAGTGGAAAGCATAGGAAGGTCAGAAACAGAGAGTTTAAGGTCAGACAGAGAAGATTTTTGGGAAGGGAAGATGGTGCATTTGGAGAGCAAAGTTACAACTCCCATGGTGGAACAAGGCATTGTTAATAACGTGTAGCTTGTTTAGAGCCTTAGGTAAGAGTTTCTATGGCGGCTTTGTTTGTGGAGAGAAACTCAGCAAAGTTCTCACTTCGAATTAGGAGTGAAGTGAGGACTGAGGATGAATAAGTGAGTAGGAAGAGGGAGGCTTTATATAAGGTTGGGCGCTGGGGATTCTTGGGACCTGGTTCATGCATTTGATTAATGGTAGTTGCTCTTTATTGATTTTCTTCTCTTTTTATTTTCTTTTTGTTTTTGCTGATCTCTTTTCTCTCTCTTAGCAAATTTGGAGGAGTTGACCCAGCTAGGAATTTGATTTTATTTGGAGACTGATAACCCAAATAACTAAACTGAATGGCAGTGCCAAGATACAAATAACTAAACTGAATAATCGGTGACAAATACTCAATTGAATATTAAAGTTTCTCATTCATTTCACCCCGGACGAATTCGGAATTTAGAATTTATGATTATTTATATCAAATTCAAGTAAATTTATATTAATAATAAAATTTATAATTAAATATTTATAAATATTTAATAAACTTCTTAATATATAAATAAAATCTGAACAAAAGCAATCGAATTCCATTAAACTAGTATGCATAAGATTATTAATTATACAAGCAAAAAGTAGCAGATGCAAAGGCACCCGCTTTCTAAGTTCAGCTTTTCACATGCGGCAGTTTGATGGGGGACGTGGGTGAATTGCTGGAAGAAAGACAGAAAGGTTATCGACACATGTTCATTTCAGTGTATCACACGTACGTTTTGTATACCCATTTCTTGGTTAATAAAGTTTTAAAACTGAAAAATGAGGAAACCACAAACAACGAGGAGGAAGATCAATAAAGAGGATCGTGGCATGCAGTTGACTAGTTGAGTTAGAATCCTGAAAGATTATGACGCAAACTACAAAGAGGAATTGAAAGCTGCAAGAGTATAAGTTCGTATCTTGAATATTCTGGTGTCCTCAATACCCTTGGCTCGCAACTCGATAGAAGAGATTAGCATGATTTTGAATAAAAATGGTCCGACTATTATAGAATAAATAATTTCAACTGCATGTGGATGCAAATGTTTTCTAATTTTAACTTAACTTGTAGGTGTGCAAGTTTTTTCTGAAAGGATGTGTATCCCATAGACATTAGAAAGGATAAAAAGGGGTTTAAGGAAGAAATCTGAAGATGGATGAAGAAATGTAGGCATTGCGTGGAGTGGATGCAAAGGCAACTGATTTTGCTATCAGGAAATTGGGAACATGCCTTGATTCCCTCCTGATATTCATGTTTTCCTCTTCAATTCCAATGAAGCTTCGACTACGCAGAAAAAAGTAGTATTACCTTGGGATTTTCGGTAGACCTAATTTTAGTACTTGCGCCACGTGCGGACAAATATTAATATGATTTGAAATATTTGAATTATATACAAATTACGTTAAAATTTAAATTTTCAGATAAAAATTTCATATAATTATTAGATATCATTTAAGAAGCAGGATATGTAACTGTTTCTCATATTTCGTACTGAATAATATGTTTTCTTTTTTTATATTCGTAACAATCCAACTTTTTGATCTTAGTATTTGCATTTTATTCTGTGGTCAATATTAAAGAATACTAAACATATCACCTTGTAATATGTCTTGTTTGAGTATATTGTTTTAACAAAATTCTTATACTACTTTATGTTTTACCTCAAAGTCGGATAAGTCTTATCTTTCTATATTTTTTCCAAAAAAAAAATCTTTTTTTAATCTTTACTTATAGTTGCTGCATTATTCATTTTTTAATATTATTATATTTTTTATGTGCTTTTTTATTAGCTTACCAATTGACTTAACATCTTTGCTTATTACCCTTTTGATAATCATATATAAATATTTTTTTTATTCCTAACATTTAATATATTTTTATACTTTTATCCTCTTACTCAAAGCTCTTTCAGCATTTAAATCTATCAATAATATTTTTGAGTATTATTTAGTTATTAATATACTTATCCTTAAATTAATTTAAAGTATAAATATTCTTACACTATCTCTATTTTCCTCTTTATATAATTATAACCCTATTACGAAATTTTAATTACTTTTTTTATATTAATATTTTATAATATAATCAAAATATGTAGTATCACATTTTATTTTAAATTATAACTTTGAAAGTTTAAAATATTAATACATAAGTTTTTTAATTTTAAAACTTTCGTATTTTCTTATAATTATTTTTATATCACGTGCAATTAAATTTTCTTTCTCTTGAAGTTTCAGAATACAAATTTAACTTTTTTTTTTCGTTACTAAATTACCCGCATGAGATATTTATTTTATATTCTTAAAAATTTAAATTGTTATCCAATTGTTATTTTTATTTATCTAGTAAAACTTTGATTTTGTGGTCCTATCCATAGTTTGAGCGTTTTTACCATAATTTTAATATTATCTCAAGTTCAAATCATCTTTTTCTCTTATTTCTAATATTAAATATTTTTGAATTTTTAATTATTGCTATTACGTTATCTAATATAGCATTTCATGTTTTCATGTGGCTTTCATTAACTTTCCTCTTTATTATCCATTTATATTCTTTAATATAGTATAGATCAATGTGTGAATTTTTAATGCTGATATAAATATTTATATTATTTTAAATTAGTACTTGAATTAAATTATTTAAATTTATTAATAATATTTTAAGTATTTATATGATAAATTTTTTAATATTTTAATTTAGTTATTTATTATTAATTAAGAAATAATTTATATGTGATTTTTTCTGGTTGTGCTATATGGCTGAATTAGTTATTAGTTAATAGTAGTTAATTAGTTAATACATTACACGTGACTAATTTAAAGACTGCCACTTGACTTAAAGAGAGAATGTTTTCCTCTTCTTTTAATAATATATAGAGATAGATATAGATATTGTGGTTCTATAATCGTCTACATATATTTTATGTTTTTGTTGCTTATGGCGTTCTAAAGCATAGGTTACACGTAACTCATGAGAAGTTTAACGAACTCGTCTACTATTATATTAGTTTCTTTTATTTTCAAAATAAATGAATAAACATAAAATAAAAGTTCAATCGAGTAACTATCTTTAATTGCTACTTTCTCTCAATTTTCTCTTTTCCATTACATATTTAAGTCATTTTTACAATCCTATATGGACTCAAAAGTACAACATAGGGGGTAATTTAGTTTCTTATGATTGTATATACATCACAAATTAGGTTCGTTTTAGCAATGGTCCTTCGTTCTTGTTGTCATCAATTACATACAAAGTGTTACTGTAATAATACATATTTTTTTATATGTCCTGAAATACACGTCGCTTATATTTTTAATGTCCAAAAGCATTACCCTTTCATGAGATGTTGGTACTTGGTAGTATGCATTTTACACACTTTACTTCTTTGGTGTAAACCATTTCTATTCAAATTTAAGTTGAAAAGTTATCTCTTTGGAAGAAGCGGTCTTGTCACCTTTGAACATTTATCAAAGAGTAAACCAAATTTGAAAACAAAAATGCATCAGTTACTATCCTGGAGGCTCATATTTCTCCTTAAGACTGCATAATATCACGCCTCAATGCAATCTCTTTCTTCTCCCTCACTAGTTCAAAGTAGTTTCTTTCTTCTAAATGAGATGTTTTTAATATCTTTAATTAAATATTTTGTAAATTATAACTGATTAAGGTAGACGAACTTTTAATTAATATAGGTTTGAATTCAAGTTTTTCATTTCATTTGATAAAACCAACATTATTATGTGAGACTCTTTTCTAATACTAGTAATTTTCACCTTGAAAGTCAACTATGACTCAAAAGCAAAATAGTAAATTATCGTTATCGATCCTACAAAAACGTAAAGACTAAGAGGCATTTAACTATACGTCCACGAAAAACAAACAAAATTGATATGCACCATTAGAGCAATTGTACAATTATTTTTGCAGTAGCGCAGTATTCAGTTTAATGAATGATATTGATCTACTTACCTTTTCAGGAACTCAAGAAGATCAGTTAATCTTAGCAGCACATTGAATCATAAACTGTTTGATTTTCTCTGCATTACTGGTATAAAACTTATTTAATTACTCAATCAAATAACTTAAACTATAATTGTAGTTAACTTCATTTAATAAATATTAATTAATATCTATCCTGCTAAAATTCATTATATGCAATAAATTTTCATATTATCAATATATATAAATTAAATATAAACTTTAATATATATAAAAACATGTTGCGGAAGTGTATTTGCAAGAAAGAGTTATATTAAGAGACAATAAGACAAATCCTTGATCTCAGGTTTATGAATCATAAGTGCCGACTTTTAACGTTCTGTATGATGGCTGTCATTCTTCTAATTCCTATAAAAGTCGGTCTTCTATATCTCCCTCTTACTAGTATTAATTTCTAACATTGCATATCCAAACTGTCCCATACACACTTGCTGATTTAATAATTCCACAGTACTAATTATATTGTTTTTATATTACTCCCCCTTAGCTTGTGTATTAGAAAGGTCGGTTAATTAATCCCCAAAATAATCCTCAAAGCCGTCTTTTCTGAATTGTCGGCATCTGCTATTATTTTAATCCAATCAACAACTGGATATAAACGAATTATCACTGCATATACTTCAGCACATTTTCTGTTAAGTATCTACTGCTATGTATTTGTTGGTTTAATTACTAACTTATGCTTTGACTCCGTTGGTCCACTTGTTGTTTTTCTTTTATTTAATCACTTAATTAATTATGGGGACCGACTACTTAGACCTTAAATGTTTTCCCATATTGCACGTGTATGACAGTTCAAGACCAACCTTGAAGATTTTTATTTATAATTACACTCTCGTTTGTTAGATCAATTAACATTGAGGAACTACTTGGAATTAATGTGCTTATTAATTAAGATATGTTGAAATGTATACTCCTTTTATGTTCATTGAATCAGCTAAAGTTTAAATGGTTCATATTGTGTATTCCATTCTGTTAGGATATATATTATTAATTATGATTTTGGTTTAAATATAGTATTTATTATGAAATAATTGTTCATTCAGTTTTAATAAAGTTTTAAATATATCATATATTAGTTTGTGTCATTAGCTTATATAGTAAATGATTTAGTGTATAGAGTTTAGCTAATACACGAAAGATTAAATCATCGGTTCTTATCAGTATAAAGTTTGAGTTCACAATCTAATGATTGAATTGGACAAATCATCATGGATGATTGTAGCACAAGATTAAATATAATTTATCTTGATTATGAGAATGGTTTAATTCCAACTTCTTGTGCTAGTACATTTTGTATGTATTGAACGGACCAAGTAGAGATAAGTATTTTATATTGACTTAATAAAATAAACTCCCTAGCCATTAAACGTACTTATATTCTTAATCTTGATATAATTATTATTAGCTGTGTATATTATTATTATTTTGAATTATTAAAAGGCGAGATCCTTTCGTGGGTCAATATGGCTGGTGAATAGGATAATAATAATACTGTACATTGGCGAAGTAATAGTTAGTTGATAGAATCCATGCCTCGGTTTAGAGATTGATGATACACCTTTATGAAAGTTTATAAGTTTTCATGTGTAAACCCGGCCGATGGATTTTGTATCCGACACATGAAATAAGTTAAGCGAAAGTCTAAAGGAAATAATCAATAAATTAAATTGTCAGTAATTTAATTTAATTGATTAGTATTTGAATCTTAACATGGAGAGTTAAATAAGATTTCATGGATGAATTTCGAAATTGAATAAGGAGTGCAATTACGAATTTTTAATGGAATAATTCGTAATTAATTATGGTGGATATTAGTTTCGAAAATTAGAAATTAATTTCATAATTGGAAGCCTTGTTCATTAAATTTTGTGGTCCCTGCTGTGTCTAAATAAAAGAAAATAAAGGAATCCTTTTTCTGGTGGAAAGGAAAACCCAACAGGTTTTGAAAAAGGACTTTTAACACTTAAAACTTGTGCTATAAATACATAAGGTTTTCCACCTAGAGGAGTGAGAGATGGTGGCCGAATTTCGACCCCCTTTTCCTAGAAATTTTGCCCACACGAAATTGTTATTTTTTTGGATATTATTTGGGTAACACAGTAGAAGACCGTGGAACATTCGGAGTCGTGATCGTGCGGATAGTGGAGATTTCATTGAGTTGCTGTGGAATTGGAGGCTCACGTGATAGAGGAGCTTTGTTCATGCTTCAAGAGGTAACCCATGAAATCAAGTTTATGCTAGTTGTCTAGATTACATGTGATTTTGATACTGGAATTGCTTCCGGTGCTTGTTATAATCCATCAATTGGTATCAGAGTCACTCACATCTAATTAGATAACTAGGTTTTTCATGAAACAAGAATATTGTATTTATGTGCGTTTGTGAATTACATGTATATGTTATTTTCTGAAAAGCTGTACGATTTTTTTGTGAATTAACTGTGCATAAAATTTTGGATTATTCTTGTAATCATGAAATATCTGTTTTTTTATTGATATTTAATTGGGATGATCTGAATTTTTTGGGTAAACCTTAAAAAAACGCAAAATCCAATTTTAACCAAATTGCCGGTGTTTTCGGAGGTCAACGAACTTGACGGACTCCGATTGAGCCGAAATTTGGTGGATCCATCGAAAACGACGTGGTGAGAAAAACTCACTGCTTTAGGAGTGAATCATGGTGTTTTCAACGTTTTGAGATTGTTTAGACTGTATTTTGGGCGTTTTTCTATTTTCTGAAAATTATTTCTTAATAATTTTAATTCGTTTTTAATTCAATGGTGGTGGAGGTGACTCATCTTTGTCTCCATAACTAAACACTAGTGATATAATGAGTTTACACATTATCTATTAGTAAATATGTATGTTGTTGTATTAAATTCAATAATAGAGGTGTAGGATTTTATTGACTAGTTCTTACAAGGTATACTTGATATTGTCTCATGATATAATTAGTTTGTAAGAAAGTGAAATCTTCTGTTTGATATCCTGGATGACTAATGATTGGTGCGTTTGGCATATTTGTGCATTAAAAAAAAATTCTCAAACTTTAGTTTATGTCTTCATACCCTACGTGATTACTATTCTTGGACTTTCGATGAAGAATTTTGTTCTCTAGTTGGAGGTTGTAATTAAGTGAAATATGACGGTATTTTGAATGAGTTTTATATTATTGATAAGGCTTTTAAGCTATGGTCCATACTCTGCCATAAAATAATTTTATGAGCTATATGTATATTTACTTGTAAATTGAGAATTTTATGAGTAATAAATAGTTACCACTAAAGTAGTTTGTTTATTTGAACTCATGGAAAATTCTTAATAAATTGTACATATGAAATTATGTCTATTCATGGATTGAGCATTATGATTAATAAGTAGGATCCACAAAATAATCTATTTATTAGAGTCATTAAAATCTGCTTAATGTACAATGTGAAAATTATCCTTGATAAATCTACATTAGTGGTGGAGGCTTTTAACTAGAAAAGAGTTTTATCTTTGGGTACTAGTGAGACCAACTCCATCCATGAGAAGAGATATTGGGGTTTTCGCCGAACAGGAGAAAATATGATATCTTGGGCTCTTGTGTGTTTAATAAAAGGATAATTTAATTCAAAAGGAGATATTATATATCCTAAAAATAGGTAAAACATAATATATGCCTTGAGCTCCTAGTATAATTATAAGGAGAATGAAAATCAATATCATATTTATTTAATTCATGAAACTGCTTAAAAACGGTCAAACTTCGAGTTTGGTTACAGGCTGGTGGTCATGAATTTGACGAACTCCGATTGACCTGAAACTTGGTAGGTTCATCAAAAACGATATAATGAGAAAAACTCATTGTTGTGCAGTGAATCATACTGTTTTTCGGCATTTTGAGGTCATTTAGATGGGTTTTAAAGCAGCTTATTAAATTGACTTTGTTATAAATATGAAAAATTATTCTTTATATATCGGCTATATTTGTGTTAAATCTGGAACATGATGACACATGATAATTTAACTTGATATGATATATAGAAAGAATGCAAATCACATGGATGTAATCCTAAATAAGCCAAAATAATTTATTCGAATTGGTCTACTTTTTTGGCCATCATGAATTTTACGATATCCGAATGACCTGAAATTTGGTAGGATCATCGGAAACGTTCAATTGAGAAGATCTCACTGCTATGCAGTGAATCACATTGTATTTTAACGATTCGAGATCGTCTAGATGAGTTTTTTTTGGAGATTTGGCGGAAAAAAATGTAATTTATATACGAAAAGTCATTCTTTCTATCATTTTATTTTTGTATAATCTAGAAAATGATACACATGTTGATTTGACATGAATTGGTACATGATAAGAATGTAGGTCATATTATAAATTCTTAGAAAATGCTTAAAATGATAATTTCCAAAATTTGGTTGTAGTTTTGGAGATTGTGATTTTAACTGTTTCCAATTGATTTGAAATTTGGTAGGTTTGTCAGAAACAACCTAGTGATCAATACTTATTGATATGCAGTGAAAAACGTTAATTTCAGCATTTTAAGACAGTTTGGATGGGTTTGAACATTTATTTTGAATTATGAACCTTAGAGAAAATTTCGTGGTTGTGATCAAGTGGTGATAGGAATTAACCCCTATGGTCTCCATTTTTTGTTTAAAGTGGGATAATAAATTTACGCGTTGAATTTAGGTCTTTTTCCTTATCGGATTTATTATGAACTCACTGGGTAAAGTTACTAGTTATTGATAACCTGTATTGACTCTCTGTCTGAGTTTAAAGGTTGAATCAATTTTGTATTAAAATGCAATCATGATTAAGTGGTTAAAGAAATATATTTCTATGGTCTTCCACTATTAATTTCAACTGAGTAATAAATTTACGTGTTTACTCTAGGTCTTTCTCCATATCGGATAAATTTATTGTAAGCTCACTAGGTGAAATACTAGTAATTGATATCATGTTCTTACTCTCCATTTGAGTATACATGTTGGATCAATGGAACTAGAGCTATTAATTTTAATGTTCACTTGGCTTAAATTAACAGTACACTCTCCATCTGAGTTAGGTCTGTTTTAATTTATTTGGGTGAATAATCTGGCATTACATATGTATGTTGCATGAGTAGTTCTTTTCCCATCGAAATTTTCTATTCAAGATGCATGAATACATATATGTGTAGTCTGTTTTATATTTCAGTATTAAATGGTTATATATAATTGTGTGAAAATAACAGTATGCTCTCCATCTGAGCTGGTTTTATTTTTTTTCTGGATTGTATAATTTTTGTACTATATAATATACTTTGCATGAATGATTCTTTTCCCATCGAAATTTATTTTTCAAGATGCATGCACGTATGTATGTATGTATCTATATATATATATATATATATATATATATATATATATATATATATATATATATATATATATATATTGAATGCAGTCCGAATTTTATTATTCAGTGTTTTGACTTATTATGATCTACTTAATATTTTATCTCAACTCCACAATGATTTCATGCGATTTGTCGTATTAGTTTTTAAAATTTTCTTTTGATAGTGATAAGACATTAATTTAAAGGATGCAATATGTATACCTTTTGTTAGAAGGAATTTAATTCCGGTTTCCTGGCAAAATAAGAGATAAATATTTGTTTTATTTTTCGAATAACTCTTGAATTATTGAGCATGATAATCATTTTATATCTTGTGGTATATGAATGCATGACCTTGTTATTGTATATTAATATCTCTCCTGAACAGAACAATATTAGTCTATCTCATAAGAGAATATGTTCTTCAAAATTGAGTAAAACTTATCAGTGCACTTTTGTCTAAGTCATATTATTCTGGATAGGATTTCATGTTTGCCAAGGATGGACCTTAATGTTCATTCAAAGTAGAGGTACTACCAATTTGTGAATCCTGTTTGGAAGGAAATTTGACTAAAGGATGTTTCCCTTTAAAAGAAAATAAAGCTAGTGATAAGCTAGAATGAATCCCTTTTCTGATTTGTATGGTTAAATGAACATACTCGTAAGAGATAGTTTTGAGTATTTTGTGACGTTCATAAATGATTACTCAAAATATTAATATATTTATTTGATGCACCGTAAATCTTAATGATTTAAGTAATTCAAGATTTTTAAGACTTGAACGGAGAAGCACCAAGGAAATATATTAAGTTACTGCAATTTGATTGTAGTGGCAAGCACCTCTCTAAAGAGTTTTTTGTTACTTATCAGAATAAGGGATTACATCTCAATTGTCTACATTGTAAATTCCATAATAGAGTGATGTGGTAGAAAGAAGAAATAAGTCTCTTTTGGACATGAATAGATTAATGAAGTGTTATTCAAATTTGCCTTATTCGTTTTTGGAATATTTCCTAGAAACTACAAATTACATTCTGAATTTAGTTCCTTCTAAGTTAGTACGTGTGACATCTATAGAACTGTGGACTGAATGTAAGCTCAGCCTGTGGCATGTTCATATATAGGATTGTCCAGCACATATGCTGAAAGGGAAAGCAAATATGTAAGCTAGAACTAAGAATGGATAGGTGCATGTTTATTGAATATTCAAGAAAACGAATGGAGGTTTATTTGATTGTCTTAAAGAAAATAAGGCAATTGTTAAAACAAATATATTTTTCTAGATAAGGACTGTTCAATAAGCCATGTTCCTAGAAGTAAACTATTTTTACAGAAACTAGGCAAAGAAATAACTAGATGTTCAAGAACATCAAAACCCACACGTCGGAATTGATGTTCTATTGCATTTAAGTAGTGAGAGATTGACGTTCTATTGCATTTAAGTAGTGAGAGAACGTTAATAGACAAAATATGCCTTTGTCAAGTGGGAGTGATGTTTGAACAGTGAACACTATAGTAAGAAGTAGCTAATATTTCAATACCGTAAGGTAATGAAGGTAATATTAGTAGTACTTCATCGCAATGGGAGAATACTAAGGAAAATTATAGTTCGGTGTATTTTCTTGGGATAGTTTCGGTAACAAGATATCTGAAGAGTTTAATACCAAACTAGATAGTTACGACAAAGCACTACCGGACAAATATTGCATCAGAAATAACTTGGCAAGTTTCTTTAACAAAACCTTATTTGGTGAAGACTTTTAATAGTCGTGTAAAAAAAATTCCTGAGAAAGTTGTAGATGCATGGTTATGAGTCCAAGTGGGAGATTGTTTGGGCATATACTATTAACCATGTGTTTAGATATAGTATATTCTAACAATTGTCATTGTTAAAAGTCTAAGTGGAAGATTGTTGGGATATATACTATTAACCATGATTTTGGTTTAGATATAGTATTTATTATGAAATAATTGTTCATTCAGTTTTAATAAAGTTTTAAATAGAGCATATATTAGTCTGTGTCCTTTGCTTATATAGTAGATGATATAGTGTATAGAGTTTAGCTTATACACAGAAGATTAAATCATCGGTTTTATCAGTATAAAGTTTGAGTTTACAATCTAATGATGGAATTGGACAAACCATCATGGATGATTGTACCACAAGATTAAATATAATTTATCTTGATTATGAAAATGATTTAATTCCAACTTCTGTGCTAGTACATTTTATATGTAATGAACGGACCAAGTAGAGATAAGTATTTTATACGGACTTAATAAAATAAACTCTCTAGCCATTAAATGTACTTATACTCTTAATCTTGATATAATTATTATTAGATTTATTAAAAGGCGAGATCCTTTCGTGGGTCAATATGCCTGATAAATTGGATAATAATAATAATGTATATTGGCGAAGTAATAATTAGTTGATGGAATCCATGTCTCGGTTTAGAGATTAAAATACATCTTTATGAAAGCTTATAAGTTTTCATGTGTAAACTCGACCAGTGAATTTTTTTCCCGACACATGAAATAAGTTAAGCGAAAGTTTAAAGGAACTAATCAATAAATTAAATTGTCAGTAATTTAATTTAATTGATTAGTATCTGAATCTTAACATGGAGAGTTAAATAAGATTTAATGGATGAATTTCGAAATTGAATAAGGAGTGCAATTACGAATTTTTAGTGGAATAATTCGTAATTAATTATGGTGGATATTAATGTCAAAAATTAATTCCATGATTGAAAGCCTTGTTAATTAAATTCTGTGGTCCCTGCTGTGCCTAAATAAGAGAAAATAAAGGAATCCTTTTTCTGGTGAAAAGGAAAACCCAACAGGTTTTGGAAAAGGTTTTAACCCTTAAAACTTGTGATATAAATACGTATGGTTTCCACCTAGAGGAGTGCGAGATGGTTGCCGAATTTCATCCCCTTTTTCCTAGAAATTTTGCCCCCACGAAATTGTTATTTTTCCGGATATTATTTGGGTAATACAGTAGAAAACCGTGGAACGTTAGGAGATCGTGATCGTGGGGATGGTGGAGATTTTATTGAGTTGCTGTGGAATTGGAGGCTCACGTGATAGAGGAGCTTTGTTCACGCTTCAAAAGGTAACCCTGAAATCCCGTTTATACTAGTTGTCTAGATTACATGTGATTTTATACTGGATTGCTTCCGCCGCTTATTATAATCCATTATATTCACCATCATGATTTCACTTTTTGCGTCTTCTTGAAAAAGTATCAGGAAATAAAATATTTCAGGTTCCGGAATATTTATCGGTCACAATGATAGAATTTATTCAGGATTATATTATTCTTAATTTTAGTATTCTCATGCAATGTTTACGTGTTTCTACACTGGCCCAGATTATATATATAAATAAAATTAAGTTGATATTTATTGTCTTAATTCTCTCCCTCGACGTTCTCGGTTCCATTTTCGCTTACTTGCTCTCTTAACTTGGAGAAAGGATTTTGAATCTCTACTTTTTGTTATCCTAGTAAATTTGTTCAATCCTGCGATGCAAAAGCATAATGGGATGGAGAAATTCAGAATGAATCAATCGAATATTAAAAAAAATTAGACAAAGAAATTAAATGAGAGAATTTCGAATTCTATTTCTTTCTATCTAAGCTAAATCTTGTCTACTTCAGCCCCTCTAGATTCGGATTTCAATCTTTATTGATGTGATATTTTGAATTAACAAAGAACCAATCAGTTAAAATCAAGATCTTCAAGAGAAACAAATGATTGGATGGTCTGATTTTAAGAAACAGACATATCTCACGCTGTATAACTTGAAATCTAAGTGAGATGAAAACAAGCTGAAAAATGAAGTTCTAAGCTATGGAAATAACTACTTACTCGTTCAAACAATTCGAGTATGCTCTAATTCTTGAACTCATTCTTGGACGATCAAACACTTAGAAGTACGTGAATAATTCACGTGTTTGCTACAGCAGCTAATTGACAGAGTTGTTTTCACTCTCTATTATATTCATAATCTATATTTGGAAGGATCTGAAATCAATGATTACATTATTGTTTTGTGTAATTACTTGTGAACTTTAAGGAGGATTTCATAAAGCTATTACGTCGTGAGGCAATAGTATCAAAATCGTGAGACTGTTATGATAGAGAAAGCTCTGATCTGATTGGCTTCCGGAAAATAATTGAAGACTTGGTTAATTATATTGTAATTATGAAGCAGCCACAGCAATGCCAACGTGCAAAAACTCTTTAACAATGCGTGACACTGTATATTGGAACCTAAAGTATCCATTGTTAGCAGGAGAGACACTTTTTTCTGACGATACTTTGCAGGATTCACGCTCGGTAGAAGCTAGTAGATTCTAAAAATGTAAATTGAGAATCATACAAGTTTTCATAAACAATTATATAGAAAAGACTAAGAATAATTGTTCACCGACCGAAATAGTGGGAGCATTAGGATAAAATGGGTACGATATACAATGAATTTTAGGATGCCTAATAAGTTATGTGGATGAATGACTAGATGTTGAAATCTTATGCTCAATTGTCAAAATGAAACTAGTTGATTTTTGTTACTAGCTAGTCAAGCCACATGCATTTCATCTATTCAACTTCATTCACTTCATCAACCTAGTTTGTAGCTGATCAACAACTCCTTCTGCTATGTATCTTATGATTACTTGAGCAAGCAATTCACTCATCTATCATTTGTCATCCCGAAAAGAGTTAATACAAAATAAATAATTAACAAGAGCCAAATACACCGCACTGGTATTTTCTGACATTTTCAACAAACGGCAGCCAACTTTTCCGAATTATCAAATGTTCATGGTATCTGTACGAAAACTTTTAACTCAGCTAGCTCGCCCATGGCTTGCTCCACTTGCAATAACTGTCAGGTATAGTACTCAGAATTTAGAAAATATCAGAAATTACTTTTATTGGATATGCGTTCAGTATAGTATAGTGACAGCCAGAATTTTCATCAAGGGGTGTCAAAATATAAATAATTAGATATATTGAAAAGTCAAGGGAAGCCAACGTCTTGTAAATATACGTAAAATAAAAATATTTATCTAGTAATATAGTGTAATTTTCCGGCGACGGGGTGTCGCTTGACACCCCTTGGTTCAATATGACTTCGCCACTAGTTCAGTATGCTTCCACTAATTAATCACTTTAATAATTAAAATGTACCATAGATTAATTATATAAATTTTCTATTAAATTAGTCGTCAGCCGGCCACCAAACATATTCCACTCGAAGTCAACTCAAGCTTACTCTTTTGAAGCAAGTTGGGGTATTTCCCTCTTTAATATTGTTTTTGTGCAAACATTCATCTGGGACAGCAAACTTGATAGTGATTTATTTCCTAAATGTTCATAGAACCTTTTAATCATGTTTGCAATGTTCTTAGCAGAAACTAGCATTGTTTATTCGCAAGAGCAGGTGGGACAACGTTAGGATACATTTTTGCTTACATTAGAAACAAAAGGAAGTTTGGTAATTTGGAATATGTGTGTGCCTATGGTATGTAATGGAGCCAAGAGAACAAAAGTATTATATGGTATAGAATAATGTGATAGTTTCATATAAGGGGTACCTGTATATGGTCAATTGAGGTCACATCCATCAGTGCGAAATAAATATTATTTCCTTATCTGATCATATATATCTAATTATAGGTGAGAGACTCTTTTATTGGCTTAGATTTCTTTATTTGAAGTGGTGAATCCATAATTAGGGAAGCATTCTAATCCAAGCCTAAAACAAAAGGAGAGAAAATAATTTCTCAATAACAATAAAACTGTAATTATAACTTAGATTTTCAGATTAATTTGTTGACTCGTTTCTTTATAGTATATAATATCTATCTATTGTGAGAATTTATCTTAAATTAATAAGTGTTATATTGCTGTCAGTCTACCACAATCCTCTTTCTTTATTCGACTTTAGGACAGGCAATATGAATAAGCTATTAAAAGAAAAAACACAATCCGTGATGATTCATATATATGCTGACCCAGCTTGTTTGAATCTGAAAGTTATGTAGTAGTAGTAGTTATTTTTTCTTTATAGTGCAATACTAGGCTGCTAGCTGAGGACGGAAGAGAAATAAAGCAAATTCACTAATTCAGGAAAAAAAGAAGGTATATATTCTATTGTTTCATTGTGAAAGACGTATAAGCATATCATCGCCTATACTTCTTTCAGTTTCAATAAAATATTAATGATCAGCCGAACTGCTTTGGTGTACAACACTGAGGCGTACGTAGCTAATTTTTCTGAATATCTAATATTAATCAATCAAAGCCTGAGAATAACTGCCATCTTATTCGAAATGGTCCAACACATTTGCTCTCTGGTCCTGAGATATTAAACGGAAAAGAAGGAAGAATTTAAGGGATACTAAAACCAACCTTTTGGGACCTCTCTAAGGTTGTAGAATAACCTAACCTCCTCGAACAGAAAATCCTATACCATGTATTGCATTATAGGTACGCCTGTCGAATATAAATGGTGTATTCAATGCATGTAACAGGTGGAGCTCTAAGGCGGCACCAATATTGAATAGGAGTTTTTGTATTTAGTCTTTGGTTCGTTTGCCACTTAACAGGGAATAGGAGATTATATTACTCCTTTGTTTTAATTGATATCGCATAGTTTGACGGAGCTAGCCGATAGTTTAATAAGAATAGAAAATTTAAAATTAAATTATGTATAAATATAAAATATTATTTTTTTAAGGAACTAATGAGGAAATTGCTATAATATGTTAATTAAATTTGATGGTTGTGAGTTAATATCGTTTTGTTCTATTTTTCTTTCTTAAATTATAATTCAGGAAAAAAAGATATTTTTAGTATTGTCTTGATTAGTTTACGAAAGGGTGTTTTAACGACTTGCTTTAATAAATAATTATCGTTTTTTTATGCCAATAAGCTTAATGAACACTTATCTTAAGATAATGGCGCTCATTAATCATTATAATTAGCAAAAAGGTTAGTGAACGTGGCCTTTTCTCTTGATAATAAACTAGAGATGCATATAAAGTTTCCTATGGCAAGATAACCTACAAATCTATGGAAAACAGGACCTTAATTGGGATTGTAGGTAATCTAAGTGGGACAAAGTCCGATCCTTTTTCTCAATCGAAATCTATGACTATGTAGAACGGAATGGTGTGCAACTAATTTTAGCAGCATATGTCACTTTTCTGAAACCCCACCACCTTCCCCTCGATCACAACTATACAAGCCCTAAGGAGCTCTAATAAAAGAAACCAAAAGTAACATGTACTTGTAAGTATTCATTGTCTTGACCGATCTTGTGGAGACCATATAAATTTGATTTGATGCCAATTTTTTTGATGGGCCATTTCGTAGCCTAATTGTTGAATGTGCACTCTTGCTAGTCAAACTTATATTTCTTCAGAAGTGCATAAAGCTGTTAGATTACTATACGTAAGAACGTCCTAGTTCTTCCTTCCAGTTTGGGTGGCCGGCATGGATATATGTCGACGATCAATTACATAATCTATGCTTTAGAGTTTCTTGGGGTCAACTATGCAATTGCAACTTGAGTTAGACAAGTAAACGAACCTTAGGGGTTAGTTCGTTGGACGTCCTACTTATCTCGATCCTTGGGACCAGATATATACTTGCCAAACATTTCAACATTTACCAGACTGAAACTAAAGTAACATTTTCTATACCTTAATTATATCCGCAATCAGGGGTTAATTTTGTGTATGGTCCCTAAACTTTACCCATTATAACCTAAAAGTTACGTAATTATATTTTCTCACATTAAAGTAACTGAATTATGAGTGCATGAACAAAGATCATCCAGTTATAAGCATTCGCTTTATAAGTTTCTCGTCAGAAAATTTTAACAAAATAATATTAACCATATAGAAATATTTAAATAAAACAAAAATAAAAATAGAAAAAAAGCAAAAACAACTATATATAATATTTTATAGAGACTTAATAACTTTTACTCTATTAGTCGTCTTGCTTTTCTTTTCTTTTTTGTATCTTTTTTTGAAAAAAAAAAAAGAACTTGTCTTGTCTAATAGGTAGTCAAAATTCTAGTGAGATTTTTTAATTTTATGGCATGGAAATTACAGAGTGGCAAGACTCTATCGCAGCGAGTAACGTTCATAACCCGACATTAAAAAATTGACCACTCGCTTGTTTGTATTCTTTGAGCAATTCACGCATAGTTTAGTGGGTAAGATTCAATACTTATTAGTGAAATTAACCCTCATATCAGTGCCCATCTTATCCTTGGGCAGTCAATCATATAATTGCTATCAAATGATCGGTTGTACTTTTTCTTTTGAAACTAAACTTAATTATTAGAAAGTATGTCACTTTAATATATTCCAGTTCTTTTATAAATTTGCAGAATTAAGGTAAAATATTGCCATAAATTTTATCAAATTAAGTTTACCAACAATTAAGATATGTAAAATGGGACGGTAGAATTAAGTAATTTCATTTTCCGAAAATTCGAACGGGAGTTTATAAGTTAGTATTTATAGCTTGTGAATCTGTTACCTTTGTCCTTGATCGGAAAATTCCAATTATGCTTCTGTATTTTTCAGCGCAGAATACTGTTCTCAAATAAATTGAATGCGGAAAACATCGTTTTCCCTTGTATCAAATTACCAAATTTAGTTTGAAACCGGAGCTATATTCATATTTTCCAGAATGTGGACATCAAATTCAACAGGAATTGTGTTCTCATTGATGTTACAGTATGAAAATAATTTTCATTCCGTGCGCCCACATATTTCAGAAACCGCTCGCTGTCAATTTTCACTTTGAAAATACACGATTGTTTACCCTCAAAATCGGAACAATTGAATTTATATGCGATTTTAAAGATACGCAATCTAACTTGATACAAAAATGAGAAATCAGATTAAAATTGAAATTAATGATAAAAGACAAATACAAATCAAAGTTAAGCAGTTTTAACCTTGAAGGTTGATCGCTCTTGGACCAAAAAATATTGCAATCGGTGCCGCAACAGAGTGATGAGATAATAATAACTAAAAAGAAACAGTACATTGCTTTAGAATGCCAGTTACAATCTGTTTTACAAATAATCAAACCCCTCTTTATATAGTAGAGGAATCCTGCTTTAGGTACAATTCTGTATAAGGTAAAAAATCTCATGATTTGCTAATTAATCAATTTCATTGATACGTGTCGAGATTTTTCGCCGTGATATCCGACCGGTCATGGATATTTCGGCCTTCCGTTAGTTTGATTTGATAATGTTTTCTCGAGCTAATTTGGAATATGGGTCAGTTCCGGGGTTACTGACTCGATAATCTTGAAAACGCATGTTCCAACCTCGTGCTTAGGTTCGATGGAATCCAGGGCCGATCTTCAATCCGTTATGTTTCATCCCCGGTCTGTTATGCAATAGGCGAGCTCGGTTTCTATGGTGTACAGATAGTCCCCTCGTTTTTCGAAGAGTAAATGACAAGAAACGATATGAGCCTCAGATTCTCACTATACGAGCTTCCGATTCTCACTCTGATAAATGACGATAATTTCATGACGTAAGTGATAAGAATAGTAGAAACACCTGTCGGTGCAGTCTTCAAGGCACTAAATGTGTGTCAGTTAACGGTCTGCCGCTTCAGGATGCGAACCGCCGTTTTGAGAAAACTGTAAATACCTTTTTCATCCATTCATTAGAACTTTTACATTCAAATATTTGCACTTGTGTTTGAAGAAAACTTCATCACTCTCATCTTCAAACCTCTTCCCTTCTGGTTTTCTGAAAGCCTTCATAAGTTATCTGCTAATTACACCTCCTTCTTATCAGCACCTTCTTTTCTCCTCTATTTATAAGCAATGGCAATGACTTCAAAATCCGTTCCTTAAAAAGAATTTCTCTCTTCCTCGAAACCGACTGAGAACGTTTTGCCTGTTGTTACTAAGGAACCCACACCGGAACCCCTTCTAAAGATGTTCGTCCCTATGGGATGTCAAATCGGAGCCGATTTTAAGGTTGAGAAAACCTCCTCGGTACCGGGCCGGTGCGAACTGGTCCCGAGATACATATGTTCGGTCACTAACAGTGTTCTCGATAAGGTCAAGGAGGACTGCAACTGGGTCGGTAAGCCCGTAGTGGTTCCTACACCCGATGAAGCAATCACCACCAACGTGGAGGGTTTTTTAAGGTACACTTATCCCTTCATGTTGAGCCCTTTGGACCCGGTCATCATCGCCTTTCGTAAAAGGTACGTGACCCTAGGCCAAATTCATCCCTCCTTCTGGAGGATAGTCATCCTCCTCCGCTTTTTTTGTAAACAAGATGGAGGGGTGCCCTTTCACCATCGATCACCTCATGCGTCTGTACAGTCCCCGACTATATTGAGGGGGCTAATAAAACTTGCCCGTCGGGCCAGTAAGGCCCATTCTAGAGCATCGACGAGGATCGGGACCGACGCTGGATGGGTCGATTTGTTCAAGTAAAGACCTCGGACTTAATCCCGGCCGAGGACATGCCATTTCCTGAGAAATAGAACATGAAGCATAAGTATAACCTTGCCTTTAGGAATTTGTTTATCATTTCTCTTTTGCCCTTCTTCTTATCGATTTTTTATGATGCAATTGTTGCTCGGATGCCGGATGTAATTCCTCGACTCAAGGAGTAGGCTGAGGACATCATGTCACAAAAACCCTATTCCGAGCACGTGTGCCGTTAGCTTTCGAAGGGCCGATGGAAGGTCCGTTCTCATGGTGAGATTTTTTATTTAAGTTACATTCGACCTTATTTTCACGCAGTCGATTTCTAACTAGTTTTACTTCCCTTTTGTAGGTTTATATAAAGATGTTGAAATGAGGCCTCTAATTACATCGAGCCCCCTGCTTCAAAGCAAGATAAAGAGAAGAAAAGGAATAAGGCTCCGAGTTCTCCGGGCCCTGAGAAGAAGAGGCCAAAGAAAAGATTGGCGCGTAAGCCCATGGGAAGTGCCAGTGGTCGAGCATTGTCCTCGGATTCACTCCATCGATTGGGGGATGAGTCCGAGGGGGAAGGAGAAGACTTCGATCAAGTGGCCAGTATGCCATCACAGCTCGAAGGGCAAGGGGCCTCTGAACCAGGGGTAGGCGAAGTCGATTTTCATCATATCGGGGAAGCCGAGGTGGAGGCAGGAGCTGAGGCATCCCGTGATGCGGGGAAAGTGCCGCATGAAGCACTTGGTCTGATAGATATTGTCGAATCGCCCTCGTTCACAGAGTCAATGTTTAACGAGGCCAAGTAGCAAAAGAACGCCCCATCGAGGGAGCCCATAGATCGAAAGACCCCTTCCGTGGTTTTTTTGATGGTGTGGATTCGACGGACACGGAGGATGCTGTTGGATTTGGCGATTTAGAGATACCGAGGAAGAGCTCATCCTCTGAAACAAGCAGTCCTTCCTCGAGCCCAAAATTGGTCGATCGATTCCCTGCTCCGAGTGCATACCCTGATCGGAAATGCACCATTGTCTTTTCCCTTCCTGAGGATGCTTGGGTTCTTTCTGCCCCCGTAGGGGTGGCCAGCTATCTTCGGTGCTTGGTGACCGAAGAGGATCAAGCTAAAATGAACGAGGTGGAAGCGCCTTGCCTGTTCAACGAAGCACAACAGGCGTTGAATCTGATAACTTTGGATGTCCCTTTATTATGTACTTAGATTTTGTTGTAAGTAATTGTAACATTTTCCTTTGTGTTTGCAGGCCTAGGTACTTCATCACGAGGCTTTTCTCCGATACGGGGAAGAGTTCAAACGCCACGAGGCTGAGACTCGGGAGCTTACTGAGAGGATAGACATCTTTAAGTTTCTTAGTGAGCAGCAGGTCCATAAAAAACTCGATCAGATTGATTAGCTTCGAACTGAGATGGATATAGTCAAAGCTGAGACCGATGAGTAGAGAGGCAAGATGGATCGTCTGACCTCGGAAAAAGAGGCAATTTGGGCACAACTAACTTCATCCAAAATCCAGCGAAGAGCGGCAAAGGAAAGGGCCGAGATCCAGACCAAAAGGGTTGAGGATCTTTAATCTCGGCTGGTTCGATCATCTCAGATCGAGATAATCTGGCCAAGGAGCTTAAAACGGCCAATTTGGAAGTCGCCGTGATCAAAGCCGAAGTTGATGAAATGGTGGCCCAGTACAAGGCTGATGCCGAAGTGGCTCAAGACCAATCAAAAAATATATTCGAGCATATGAAGTGGCAATCCCATAGGCAGGCCCTCGAGGAAGTCCACGCTCGAGGTTTTGACTTATCTGCGGAGATTGAGGATGCCAAAGTATTTGAAGCCGAGGCCAGAAAATTGGCCTATCCCGAAGAGGATAATTCCGAAGGTTCAGTCGGGTCCGAAGAATGAGAAGACCCCGGAAATCCCGATGGCGAGGCGGGCTCCGGTCAAGATTAGGTCGCTTCTGTTCGATTTTATTCCTTTCTGTACTTAATATTGTGTGTCAAGGCTGCTCGGCCTTTGTAATACTTCATAAATACAACTTTTCTATTTCTTTTTGGTACTTCTCGAGTTCTTTCCTTTGATTCTTTTTTTTGGTTGCAAAAATTGAAATGCCTTAGCATTAAGTAGTCATGTCTGGAATCCTGAATAGGCTTGGCTTTTGATTTTGTTATCTCTAAAGCTTCGTGGGACTCGGTATGTCCAAGAACTTTTTCCCTGAACTACTTATGCTTTTTAGTATATGACTTGCCGAGAGTGTATTTTTCGTAAGCATTTGTTTTCTCGGTGCCAAATAAGCTACGTGCCATCGGGTTTAACCCGGAACGGCCTTAGCCTATTTGTTCAGGCAATGTCAAATAAGTTTCATGCCCTCGGGTTTAACCCAGAACGGCCTTAGCTTTTTGTTTTTTGTGTCATCTATTTGTTGAGGCCGTTCGAACTTTGTAAAAATTTGTATCGGGGTTATTCAGCTCTCGTTAAAAGAATTTTTGATATATATATGATGCTTTTTTCCCTCTCACAACTTTCAAATTTTTCCTTAGCTTTTTTATTTGTATTTGCAAAGATTGAAATGCCTTAGCATGAAATAGTTAAGTTGTGTTCGAAGGTTGAACAAACCTTGCCTTTACCATTATTTCGTTTTGAGGCATCTCGGGGATTCGGTGTTACCAAATGCTTTTCCCCAAAGTAGTTTAAGTTTATAGTTTTCCAAGGGTAGCCTTTTGAACCAGTTAAGAAATTTCAAGGCCTTGTTGTTTTTGTTACGGGCTTCGGACGTCTCCGAGCCGTGTTTATGTGGCTGTAGCCTTTATAGTTCAGTGTTGTCCAGTGTTAATATCATTATCCCCAGTTATCTGGGTTTGCCTAAGATGGCAGTCCCCGAGTGGGTGGCCTTAGCCTATAAAGTTCTGACGTTACCTAATAGGTCTTATACCCCCGAGGTCTAATAGCTTGGACCGTCCGAGTTTATTTTTCGGACGGCAGTCCTCGAGTGAGAGAGTGATTATTCAAACTTAGGTTAAGTAGCCCTTGGGCTTGTTTCCTTTAGTGGATCGGAAGCAGGGAATTCCTTGAGAAATGTAAAGGAAAAAGTTTTAAAAGACAAGACGTTTTCAAGGAAAAGACTTCTCTTTATTCTTGTGCATAATAGTAATGTATGTGTACATACTTTGGGTCAGGGTTCGAGCAGTCAATGTGAGAACGATTCATTTGACCTTTTGGCCCTTACATTGAATCCTATCGATCAAGACCCTTCAATCCTGAAGTCTCTTTCCATGCTAAAGTCGATATCAGAGGGTAACGCCCCCAGTGTTCGGGGTTGATTGAAGAGAGGCCTCGAATGCTATTGTGATCATCGTCACCGGTTCGTTACCAGCCTTCGATTCTAAGTTAGCACGATTTACTTGTTGCCTTGTTAAAAACCTTGCTGTAAAACCCATTTGGGACAAAACCGGTTCAAGGGAAAAAGAGTGCAACGCATGCTTTCAGACCTAACATCTCGTATCGTCCCTTGTTGGCTACCTGCAAGCGTTAGTTTAAAATGTAAATAAAAGAAAGAATGCGGCCGTACCTTAGCAGTAATATCGCTTCAAGTGAGTTATATTCCTGTTGTTTTGTAGTTGTTCACCGTTCATCATTCTAAGCTTGTAGGATCCTTTTTCGATGATTTCGATGATATGATACGGTCCTTCGCAGTTCGGCCCCAACTTGCCCTCGTTCGGGTTTCGGGTGTTCAGTGTGACCTTTCTTAGCACTAAGTCCCCGATGTTAAAGTATCGAGGTTGGCCCTTCTGTTGTAATATCTCTTGATCCGTTGCTTTTGGGCAGCCAACCGAACAAGGGCAGCTTCGCGCCTCTCATCCAACAGTTCCAAGCTCGTATTCATTGATTCCTTTGTTGCATATCGGAGTCTGGTACTTGGCTCTCCGACTTCATTTAATTCCTTTGTTGCATATCGGAATCTGGTACTTGGCTCTCCGACCGATATTAGAGCTTCAGCACCGTAAACCAATGAGAACAAGGTGGCCCCGGTACTAGACTTTGAGGTCATACGGTATGCCCATAGGACTTCGGGTAGGATTTCCTTCCACCTTTTGGAGTACGATTTTGTTGGACGATTTGGCTTGTTTGTTTTCACTAGGGTGATAAGGTATTGACAGGATCCGTTTGATCTTATGATCCTCGAGAAACTTGGTCACTTTGCTGCCGATAAATTGTTTCCCGTTGTCATATACGATTTCGGATGGCACTCTAAACCGACATATGATGTGGTCCCAAATGAAGTCGATGACCTCCTTTTCCCTGACCTTCTCATGTGCCTGGAATTCCACTCACTTAGAAAAATAATCAGTCATAAACAATATAAATTGAGCTTTACCTGGTGCCCACGAGAGGGGGCCAACGATGTCCATTCCCCACTTCATGAACGACCATGGTGAAAAAATCGAGTGGAGCAGCTCCCCAGGTCGATGGATCATCGGAGCGTGTCTTTGGCATTCATCACATTTTCGAACGAACTCCTTTGCGTCTTTTTTCATGTCGATCCTATAATAACCGGCTCTGATTATTTTTCGAATTAGTGATTCGGCGTTCGAATGATTTCCACAGGTACCTTCGTGGATTTCCCTCAAAACATACTTAGTATTGCCCGACCCTAAACATATTGCAAGTGGGCCATAAAATGTTCTTCTGAACAAGGTTCCGTCTTCGAAAAGGCTAAATTGGGCCGTCTTTGTACGCAGGGCCCTCGACTCTTTTGGATCCGAGGGCAGTTTACCGGATATGAGATATTCTACGTACTTATTCCTCCAATCCTAAGTTAGGCTCGTCGAATTGATCTCAGCGTGGCCTTCTTCCACCACTAATCTCATAAGTTGTACGACTTCTCCCGAGTTGAAGTCGTTGTTTTCGACCGATGACCCAAGTAGGCGAGGCATCGACCTCGCTATTTTGATCCCGAGGTACATGTTGCAAATTCCATTCTTTGCATTCGTTCCTCTCTGACCTCGAATGTACCATTGACTTGGTTTACCACAAAGAGGGAGTCGCACTTGGCTTCGATCACTTCCACCCCCAAGCTCTTGGCTAGTTCAAGGCCTGCTATCATGGCCTCATATTTGGCCTCGTTGTTAGTCAATTTCACAGTCTTAATAGATTGTCTAATTATATTACCTGTTGATGACTTTAATACGATGCCAAGTCCGGACCCTTTTGCGTTTGAGGAACCGTTCGTGAAGAGGGTCCAGATTCCCGAGAAAGTTCCTGAGTTAATCAATAAATCTCTTTCGACCTCGGGTACTAGGGCCGCTGTAAAGTCGGTCACAAAGTCTGCCAAAATTTGAGACTTGATCGCCATATGAGGTCGATACTTAATATCTTACCCACTTATTTTTATGGCCCATTTGGCCTGTCGGCCCGAGAGTTCGGGCTTATGCATAACGTTCCTCAATGGGTAAGTAGCTATGACACATATGGGATGACATTGGAAGTACGGTTTTAGCTTCCTAGAGGCGCTTAATAAAGAGAGCGCCAGTTTTTTGAAGTGAAGGTAGCTAGTTTCGGCCTTACCTAAGGTTCTACTAACATAATAAATCAGAAATTTCGTGCCTTGCTCTTCCCAAACTAGGACTCCACTTACCGCTATCTCCGAGACCGCCAAGTACAAGTATAGTTGTTCGTCCGCCTTCGGAGTGTGAAGCAGGGGCGGGCTCGATAAATACCTTTTGAGTTCCTCCAAAGCTTGCTGGCGTTCCGGGGCCCATGAAAAGTCGTTCTTCTTCTTCAACAGTGCGAAAAATCAGTGGCTTTTGTTAGATGACCTCGAAATAAATCGCCACAGGGCAGCTATTTTTCCCGGTTAACCTTTGCAAGACCTTTACGTTGTCCACGACCGTGACATCTTCAATGGTTTTTATCTTATCAGGATTGATCTCAATTCCCTGATTGGATACCATAAATCCGAGGAACTTACCCGACCCTACTCTAAATGCACACTTTTCTAGGGTCAGCTTCATTATACTGAATGTTTCCAGCAAATGTCTTAAATGGTCCTCTACTCGCAGGGACTTAACAAACTTGTCATCAATGTATACCTCTATTGATTTTCCTATTTGTTTCTCGAACATCCGATTTACTAAGCGTTGGTACGTGGCACCAACATTTTTTAATCCAAACAACATTACATTATAATAGTATATGCCATACTTAGGGATGAAGGAAGTTTTTTTCTGATCACCCGAGTCCATCCGTATTTGGTTGTACCCCGAATAGGCGTCGAGAAAACTAAGGGTCTCATGGCCGGCCGTGGCATCGATCATGTGGTCGATGTTGGGAAAAGGAAAATAGTCTTTGGGGCATGCTTTATTTAACATTTTATAGTCTACACACATTTTTAATTTATTCCCTTTTTTAGGGACTACCACTACGTTTGCTAACCAATCCGGGTATTTGACCTCCCGAATAGAACCTATTTTAAGAAGTTTAGATACCTCATCCTTGATGAAAGCATGCTTGATCTCGGACTGGGTTCTCCTCTTTTGTTTAATTGGATGGAACTTCGGGTCTAGGCTCAGCTTGTGAGTGGTTATCTCCGATGGGATACCTATCATATCGAGGTGGGACAAAGCGAAACAGTCTTCGTTAGTTTTAAGAAATTAAATGAGTTTTACCCCGAGCTCGGAGCTTAGCCCCGTGCCTAGGTATACCTTTCGATGGGGCAAGTTTTCTCGCAATATGACTTTTTCCAGATCCTCGACCGTTGATTTAGTGGCGTCAAAATCATCTGGGGCTATAAAAGATCTAGGAATCCCATAATCATCATCCTCGACTTCCCCTTCTTTGTTCGAATCTACCGAAGATGGTATCAGTGATTGCTATTTTGCCCCCCTTTTGACCACATGGTTTGGGCCCTTAGATGTTGAAAATATAGATGTGAGTGTCACCTCTTCAATCGCGAACAATTCTTTTGCTGCTGGTTGTTCCCCGTAGACCGTTCTAACTCCGTCAGGTGTTGGAAATTTCAATGTCTGGTGCAGCGTCGAAGGCACCGCCCTCATGCTGTGGATCCATGGCCTTCCGAACAAAGCGTTGTACCTCATGTCTCCTTGAATTACATAAAACTTAGCTTCCTGTATGGTCCCCGCGGTGTTTACCGGTAATATTATCTCATCCTTAGTAGTTTCACATGCCATGTTGAATCCGTTTAGAACTAGGACTGCAGGCACGATTTGGTCTTGTAGACCGAGCTGCTCCACGACCCTCGATTGAATGATATTGGCCGAGCTACCTAGATCAATTAACACACGTTTAACTTAAATTTTATGTACGAGTATAGAAATTACCAGTGCATCATTGTGGGGCCTGTACTATCCCTTTCGCGTCCTCGTTGTTGAAAGATAAAGTTCCTTCCGGTATGTAGTCTCGAGTTCATTTCTCCCTAATGATGGATACTTTGGTGCGTTTCAACATCGGCCATGAGGGATATCAACCCCACCTATTATCATGTTAATGACGTGTTGAGGTTCTTCTTGTTCTGTTTGTTTGTTAGAATCCCTATTCCTGAAATGATTCTTGGCTCGGTCTCTCAAGAATTCTCGAAGATGCCCGTTATTGAATAGTCGGGCTACTTCCTCTCTCAGTTGTCGATAATCTTCCATTCTGTGACCGTGAGTGCCATGATATTTGCACATCTGGTTAGGATCCCTTTGGGTTGGATCAGATTGTAGAGGTCGAGGCCATTAGGTATCTTTGATGCGCTCGATAGCTGATACAATGGTGGCAGCATCGACATTAAAGTTGTATTCCGATAGCCTCAGTGCTTCTTTAGGCCCGATGGACCTACCAAAGCTGTTTTTGATCATGAGTCCCCGGTTGCTCTGTCCTCGGTCATTTCTCCTTTCGTTTCTCATGGAGTTCCGCCGGACCCACTGCTTCTTCGGTCTCCATTATATGGCTGATACCGATCCCTGTTTGGCCTCAGTTCGCGATCGATATCTCTTTTGGCTCTGTCGAAGGTGCTAATAGGATAGACAGACCTTGAAGGGGCCCCGAGCAAATCATCTTCGACTCTGATTTTCGATTGATACCGGTTATGCACGTCGGCCCATGTAACAGCCAGATATTCTATTAAGTTCTGCTTTAGTTGCTGTGAAGCCACCGAGCTCTGAATATTAAGTCCCTGAGTGAAATCTTGAACAGCCTAATCATCAGAGATCGGCGGCAAATCCATTCGTTCCATTTGAAACCGGGACACGAACTCTCTGAGCCTCTCGTTATCCTTTTATTTGACTTTGAAAAGGTCCGGTTTTCTAGTCTCGACCTTGATGGTACCTGCGTGTGCCTTTACGAAAGAATCCGCAAGCATAGCAAATGAGTCAATAGAATTAGGAGGTAAATTGTGGTAGCATATAATAGCTTCCTTCGACAGGGTCTCCCCAAATTTTTTCAACATAACAGACTCGATCTCATCATCCTCCAGGTCGTTCCCTTTGATAGCACATGTATACGAGGTTACATGCTCGTTTGGGTCGGTCCTGCCGTTATACTTGGGTATTTCAGACATACGAAATTTCATTAGGGATCGGCTTCAGAGCCACGCTTGGTGGAAAAGGTTTTTGCACGAACTTCCTGGAATCCAGGCCCTTCAATACCGGAGGTACTCCTGGGATTTGGTCTACCCAAGAGTTGTAGGTTTCCACCTTTTTGTCGTTAACCTCAATCTTCTTCTCCCCTGGTTCTATCCGTTTTGTCAACTCCCCGAGCATCTTTATAATCTCGGGGTTAGCCCCCGATTCATGTTCGTTTGACCTTTCTATGATCGGTTCGTCCCTGCGGGTGACTTCTCGGGGAGGATCGGGCTCAACACTGCTCGGTGCACGGCTTCGATTTTGTAATTGAGCTATCACCGCTTGTTGAGCCTGTAACATTTTGAAGATCATTCGTAGGCTAATCCCGTCTCCTTCAACGTTTTGTGTGTTTCGAGTTGCCGATCGGGCTCCTCCACGAACACTATCTTCGGCGTCAGTAGGCAAGTTTGCATCGATAGTCACATGTGAATTAGCGTCAATCGGATCTGCAATCGAAATTCTAGCGGGATCAGTAGGCGGTATCTCGTTACCGGGTGCTATGTTGTTATTTTCGCCTTGGTTACCATACTCGTTGTCAACATGCAAATGTGGCGATCGAGAGTTTGATATTTTTGTATTATAGCCTGGAATCAAAGACACTTCAAAGAGCAAGTGTAAAGCAGTGTGTGTTATGGAGATTTGTATCAAATAGCCACTATTATCCTTAGCCCCATGGTGGCCGCCAAACTGTTTACCCTCAAAATCGGATAACAATTGAATTTATACGCGGTTTTAAGGATACGTGATCTAACTTGATACAAAAATGAGAAATCGGATTAAAATTGAAATTAATGATAAAAGACAAATGCAAACCACACAAGTTAAGCAGTTTTGGCCTTGAAGGTTGATCGCCCTTGGGCCAAAAAATATTGCAGTCGGTGCCGGAACAGAGTGATGAGATAATAATAGCTAAAAAGAACAGTATATTGCTTTAAAATGCCAGTTACAATCTGTTTTACAAATAATCAAATCCCTCTTTATATAGTAGAGGAATTCTACTTTAGGTACAATTCTGTATCAGGTAAAAAATCTCATGATTTGCTAAATAATCGGTTTCATTGATACGTGCCGAGATTCCCGCCGTGATATCCGACCGGTCACGGATATTTTGGCCTTCTGTTATTTTGATTTGATAATGTTTTCTCGAGCTAATTTAGAATCGAGGTCAGTTCCGGGGTTACGGATTCGATAATCTTGAAGACGCATGGTCCAACCTCGTGCTTAGGTTCGATGGAATCTAGGCTCGATCTTCAATCCGTTATGTTTCATACCCGGTCTGTTATGCTATAGGCGAGCTCAGTTACTACCGTGTACAATGATAAACATATGATCTTCCCATTAGAATTTTCGAAGACTCGACCTTCTACTGCAAACGAAAAATGGATAGTGATATTTTTTACCGGATAGTATAAGAAATATTTATATAATCAGATCATAATTTATAAGGTAATTACATATAATTTGTTTATTATAAGCAATTGGTAATTGGTAACATAGTATAAATAGTAAATAAACATGCTATCAAAGGTAAAATTGCACTGCAAATGTAAACAATTTACTTTGTCAAAGTACATATAACCATGCTCGTGATGAACAAATGCCAAGCTTAGCATTTGGGAAAAAGTAATCTAAGGAAAAAACCAACCAAACAAACATTGCCTGATTTCAAGAAGCTAACAAAAACATGGCGCACAACACTGTCTTTACCCTAAGTAAGTTCAACGACTAAGTCTTATCAATACCACACATTTTGTTTTCTTTCTTTCTTCTTCATATCTTTCATGCATCATGTCAATTAGGAAGAATCACAAAGTAACGGAGATGCTGAGTTTATTTCACCTTTTCTTATTCATTGGATGCTAGTTAAGATAAGGCAGCCTCGCTCATCATCTATAATGGGATGACCTATTTTCCAAATGAAACAGCAAACAGCCAATTAGACTGAAGGCGGAGATAAGGATTGCTCTAACAAAGTGCGTTGATATTTCGGGAAGAACCTTCCTTCTTTCTTTCTTTTTCCTTTCTATAACAAGTTGCCACCACCTTTTTGGAATTAAAAGCACGTGGAACAACATCATTTTGTTTCTACAATATTGCCATAAGGTTATTAGAAAATGAAATAAAATAGGATGGAAGATAAGGATGATGAAGACACAAGTGGTGGAAGTCTATTAGGACTAGAAAGAAAGATCATGTTTTACTACTAATAAGCACAACAAAATCGCATCATTTGTGGTAATTGACTCCAAAGCTGTTGCTTATGATTTGTTGGTACTTCACTGGTCAAACTAAAATAGATTCAATTGTGGGAAGTATTGGGCAAGATGATTGCTCCACATCTAGTTGGACAATTGTCGGATGAACATAAACCTACCAAAGCAAGTTCCTTGTTTTGCATGGGTCCCTCCCATTCCTCCAGGCTTCCATTTAGTTTGGCAATATCAGTGTTTTAAAAGCGGGCATAAGGACCAAGGTCGAACATTTTACTTAATGTGGCCGAGACGTAAGCCTCCGATATGAGCATAAGTCCATGAATCTTTAATTTTTTAAATTTATAAATTAATAAAATAGTATAATAAAAAAGATATGTGAAGTACATTAAAAGTTTAAAAAATTAAAAGAATTAAAATAACTCATAAAAATTATCTAGCACTTTCTTATAAATATAAATAATGCAAAAGTTTTAAAGTTACTATGAGATAATAATCAACTATAATGTCTTATCTTTTGAAGAAATAAAAAAAAATTATAATTTCTTAAAAGGTATTATCAAACTACACAATTTACGTATCTAAAAATTATTAATCAATAGATTCCATCAGTACTGCAATTTAATATAGTACTCTTTATGAATAAATATAAAATTGCTTGCAAATAGCAAAGTGATAAAAGTCTGATAATTTTGGAAGACATAGAATTAAGATATGAAGACCTATAGTAAGTGAAGATGTAAATCTTGACCATTGATCTTCAGAAGTAATATCCAAATGATATTCATTATCGCGATATTCTCAATTAGTAAATATGTAATACCATGACTCATTATTTGAGTTACTCTCAATCTTCATATTTATATAGATGAATAGAACTTTAATCATTTGTTGAAGAATTTTGAGTATCAATAGTGCTAATTAGGAAATTTATTGTATGATTTATGTTAGGAACTGTTAGGCGAGCCCCAAGCATTTAGTGTTAGGCATGTTTGAGAGTACAATCGAGCATTTAGAGCGTAAGCTTCATATAACTAAGTCCTACACGTGAGTCTCAAGACGTTTTGATAGTGTCCCGCCCCGAGACGAGTCCCTTTAAAACGCTGGTATATATTGACTCATTTGGCTTTTTTTTTTTTTTTATGAATTCTTTTAGTTGCCTTGAGAGATCAGAAAAAGGAGGAGTGTGAGAATAGAATTCATACCTATTATGTGAAAAAGTTTTTTCTCAATATTATGAGACTGTAAACTAGGGCTGGCTATTGCTCCGGTTTCAACCGGACCGGATCGGTTAGGGACCGAAAACCGGCCCGGACCGGTCCGGACCGGTTGAAACCAGACCAATTAAAGGTAGAGGGCTGATGGTCCGATGGCGACACGGTTGAAGGGTTTAGGACCGGATCGACCGGTAAAAATTTGGGCCGGAACCGGATCGGACCGTCTCGGACCGGAACGGACCGGTTCGGCAGTGGGCAGTGCTTTCTTTAAATTATAGCCGTTGCCAACGGCTCTATTGATGAAATAGCCGTTGGGCAACGGCCAAAAACGGCTAGTTTAACCCCATAACCCCCCCAACTATTTTTCTTATAAATACCCCATTATTTCATCATATTATTTACAAAAATCATCAAACTCTCTCTAATTCTGTCAAAATCATCTACAATATTACTATTTTGTTACTTTGGCTACTTGTCTAAATCTAAATTCCACAATTTTGGTTATTATTTATCAAGTTTTACTTGGAGTTGCTAAATTGCTATCAATTGAAGGTTCAAGTTTCAACTTCATCTCAATTATACGGCTATATTGGTTGATCGTTCCTATCTCTACTCTTTAATTATATTTTTGTGATATATTTATTTTATTCGTTGGTTATTTTATTTGCTATAAATTATAATTATGTCTCAAAGAGGTTCAATTGGAACTAGTAGTGGGGGGCGGGCACGTGGTCATTCGAAAAATAAGGGTGAAGGAATTATTGGTAGTTCTTCTAATCAACACGTAGAGGAAAATCAATATTATCATGATTTTAGCTCCTTTAATCCTCTTGATTCACAAAAGAGAGAAGAGGAATTTAATTATGAAACTGGGGTTAGTCCACCTGAAGTTCAGTCCGACTTGCCTCCTCCCGTACCTCCCACTAGAGCCCCGGTTCAACGTAAGGATAGATTTGAGGTTTGGGAATTTGTACAGAAGAACAAGGATACTCAGACGGCCGTTTGTGGTCTTTGTGGACATGTGTGGATGTTTAGAACTGGGGGTAATGAAGGTGGGATGGGTAAAATTAGAACTCACTTATTAAAGAAACATCCCAAGGAATGGTCAACGCGGGCGGGGGATATTTATCTTGGAACCGAGCATGGGGGGGGTAGCACATGACGCATCCTCGGGTATCCAAACTAAACTTAACCAAACAACAGGAGGAATTCTTAGTTATGATAAACAAAGGGATAGAGAAAATATTGCTAAACTAGTTGCGGTAGAGGGTTTGCCTTATAGTTTTCCTTCTTCTACTGGTTTTGTTCGATATATCCAAGCTACATATAATCCTTCCTTTAAAGGTTTTCCAAGAACAACTGTAAAAAATGATATTATTAAATTTAAAAATGAATATAGAGATTATTTAAGATATTTATTTGATAACTTTGACACTAGAGTATGTCTTACTACTGATATGGGTCGTTCTACTAATAACTGCGATTATATTACTGTTACTGTTCATTGGATAGATCCTGATTGGGTCTTCCAAAAACGTATAATTGCATATAAACTAGTTGATGAACCACACACGGGAAATTATATTTCCAAAACTGTTTCATCTATTTGTCGTGCTTATTGTTTGACTAATAAAGTTTTCAGTATTACAGTAGATAATGCTACGAACAACACAGAAGCACTTAGGAATTTAAGACCTATTTTAAACTCTCCTTTTGAGGAATTTTTTCATGTTAGATGTGCATGTCATATCTACAACTTAGTAGTCAAGTATGGTCTTGGCTTATTTAACAATATTATTGAAAAAGTTAAAGTAGCTATTGCCTTTATTTTTAGAAATAAAAATCAACAAAGAAAAAGAGAATGGGAAAGAAATGTATAGAATTAGGAATGCCGATTAGGAGAGTTCCAAAAGAAGTTTCTACTAGGTGGAACACTCTATATGAAGCATTAACGGTTGCTTACGAATATAGAGAACCTATAACTCAAATGTATAATAAATATTTTATGGATATTTACCACCTTAAGGAGGAAGATTGGAACCTTGTTGAACATCTCCTCCAGTTTTTAGAAAAATTTTATCATGCGACTTTAGAATTTTCTGGACGGTATTATCCAACTACTCCTACTTTGTTATACTATATAGTTGGCATATCCGAATTATTAAAATTATATAGGCAATACGCTTCATATAAAATGGCTGTAGATGCCATGATTGAAAAGTTTAAAAAATATTTTTTCCCAATTCCTCAACTTTTTTACATTGCTTCTGTGTTGCATCCTGTATTTAAATTAAAGTTAACTGAACGACTTGTTCAGGAAATATACACAAATTTAGATATAACACCTGTTGAAATTGCAACTAACAAGTACCCGAGTGTAGATGTTGCTCGAGGTAAAGTTTCTACTGATTTTCAGGCTATTTTCCAAAGTACAGAGCTTGGGCAGAGAGTGCTACACCAACTGCACCGATACTTTCAACCGGTGAAAATACTTCTCAAGTAAGCAAACGACATGCTGGGATGAGCAGCTTCGGAGGACTTGATCAGATGCTGCTTTCAGAACAAGATGACTACGGAGACACAATTTCCGATACTCTCAAAAATGGCCCGTGATATCTTGACAATTCAAGCGTCATCTGTTGCATCGGAGAGCGCTTTCGGCGAGGGAAGATTTCAGATTAGAGATCATCGACATTCACTGAGAGAAGAAGCAATGGAGACATGAGTCCTATTCAGAGATTGGATCAGAGCAGAGCAAAGAAACTTTGGAATACCGGAGCTTTCACAGAAAAAGGATAGAGCATACATGGATCAAATATTGAGCGACGGAACAAGCGAAGAAGGGAATCAAACCAACGAGACGGAAGATGAAGAAGATCAAGAAGAAGACGACGACGAACCGGAACAACAACAACCTGTTCCAAAGGAAAAGCCTACAGCTATATTAAAAAAACTAGCGAGCATGTTTAAAAGAATGTAATTTTATACATCAAATTACATATTAATAAAATTGCTCCAAGTTCACATCACAACTCTTGTGTTCTTATATTTTATAATTTTACGAACTTTGAATATATTTCAAGGTTTGAAATTTGAATCTAATTATAAATTTTGAAACTAATTCAAACTTTGTAAGAATATTATTGTAACTTCTTCAATTCTAAGTTTTAACTTTTAACTTTGAAATTTGAATCTAATTAGAAATTTTGAAACTAATTCAAACTTTGTAAGAATATTATTGTAACTTCTTTAATTTTAAGTTTTAAGTTTTAACTTTGAAATTTGAATCTAATTATAAATTTTGAAACTAATTCAAACTTTGTAAGAATATTAGTGTAACTTCTTTAATTCTAAGTTTTAACTTTGAAACATATTTTTCATTTCAAATATATATTCGAAGTTAGTAATATTTAGTTGTTATATTTTCAAAAACTTATAATTTCCTTCTACTAAACTACTACAAATTTATAATTTTACTAACTTTGAATATATTTCAAGGTTTGAAATTTGAATCGAATTATAAATTTTGAAACTAATTCAAACTTTGTAAGAATATTAGTGTAACTTCTTTAATTCTAAGTTTCAACTTTGAAACATATTTTTCATTTATTTATAAAGTTAAATAAATGAGGCAAATGGCAATTATTTAAAAAAAATAAAAAAAAGAATATAACCGGGTGACCGGCCGGACTAGACCGGATAAAACCGGTAGACCGGCCACCGGTACCGGTCACGATCCGGTCGGAGAGATTTTAGCCGGTGGGGCCGGACCAAAAATGACCGGTTAGGTCCGGTTCTAGCCCAGTAAAGGTACCGGACCGTAAAAAAAATTCCGGTCCGTGACCGGACCGGACGCTTTGCCACCCCTACTGTAAACCTAAGTGATGACCTATTTGGTGTTTCCTTTATAAAAACGGAAATAGTTCTTTGAAATTTTTGACAACAAAAACTGGACGAATAGCACTAAATAAAAGTCAATTTATTCAAAATTTCAAACTGAATCAAAAGTGTTTTCAAATTATGCAAAACAAAGACAAATTAAATAGTGTTTAATTAAAAAAAGTATTGAATATATCGAAAGGTGTTTCAAAAGAAAATTTCAGCAGTTATGTCAATACCGAGTTGTTTGCATTTTCAAAACAACCCAAAACTAACAGGGCTTGATTCTGGAGCTAGAGCCCAAAACCAATTCCCGAAACACATAGCATATCAATCCTCTCTTTTCGTGTTCGGTTCACATTTTTAGAAACTAGTTTTATTCTTTACTTTTCTGTTGTTCAAATATAATTTAGAAAAAAATTAATATTTTCTCGTAATTTTAAACAAAGAAAGGATTAACATGGTTTCTGAACTTCAATGATTTCTTTCCAAAAGTTAAACTCTGCAGACAACAAAATCCAAGCATACTAGCATGTTTAGTCAAGCTTTTAGGATGTCAAAAGTATATTTTATTTATAAAATAAGTGTTTGTTTTACAAAATTAAGGAATTTGTTTAAGTTTTTAGGAGAAAAAAAAGTAATTTCAAGAAAAAGCAAAAGTTTGTTTTCAGAATCTGAAAAAATAGTTTCTCCCAAAAAGGAGTAGCTATTTTTAAAACTCCTGGCAAAAATACGTTTGACAAAAAATGTTATATACCAAAGTAGTCTTGCTTACTTTAACCTAATATTTAGACTATTCTAAGCGAAGTTCTTGTGAATTCTTCTTATGTATATGTAACAACTCGATAGGTCGTTTTGAATACTAGCTCCTTATTTTTATGATTTGAGACCTTTCATAGCGCTATCAAATGATTTATGCCTTGTGTGTGTTGTTTGTGTTGATTTCCGGGAAGTCTAAATGTGAATTTTTAAAGAAAAATTGAATTTTGAGCTCGGAAATGGTTAGAATTGACCACGGTCAATATTATTGGTAAACGACCTCGGATTGGCATTTTGACGATTTCAGATTTTGGACTTGCACGCATGTTTGGTTGGAGTCCCGATAAACCCGAGCCTGTTTCGGCACTTAATGTGAAAAGTTAAAATTTTGAAGAATGAACTATTTAATTGTTCGAGTTTTGGTATTTAATTCTTGATTTTAGATGTTATTTTGATGATTTGAGCTTACGAGCGAGTTCGTATGATGTTATTTTAATTGTGTGGATATTTGGACTGGAGTCCAAGGAGCTCGGGTGAGTTTCGGATTGCACGACCCAAAATTCCCCCTTAAGGTTCGTGATGGCACATAGTCTCTAAAACTAGGTAAGTCGATCACTTACAACACTTAAACCACTTAAACATGATATTATGAAGCATAATTTAAATAGGAATAAGAAATTTAAAGGTGATACATGCCAACACGACAATAATCACTACAATCCCCAAGATTGGGTAGTATAGAGTCGCGAACTCTAGCCGAATACATACAAATGTCTCAAAATATAATATTGCTCGGATAGAAATTTGACAATATAAATGTAAAGAAAAGGACTCCAAGGAACTGCGATGGCAAGTAGCTCTACCTTGAGTCCTCGCGATCAAGAAGCTAACCCTGCCTGAGTCTGCTATCCCCAATACTTGGATCTGCAAAAACATATACAGAAGTGTTGTATGAGTACACCACGGTCGGTACCCAGTAAGTATCAAGGATAACCTTGGCGAAATAGTGATAAGGTACGAGCCAAGACACCTAATAGACATAATAACCTGTGCATAATATCTGTATAAAGCTAATAAGGAAGCAAGAATCAGTACATGGCAACAAGGAATAAACATGGGATAAAAAAGTAAAGTGATCAGAATACAGTTATAGTACCAGAGAGACCAAATTAAGGAAAACGAATGACAACCAAATAATCAAGCTGTTCTAATACAAGGTTTACGATAAAAATCATCCCGAGATACCACACCTCATAATCACAAGTCACAAGTCCCAAATCACAAATCATATACACATGGCACCTCGTGCCCACATTCTAACCACAAATGCCCGGACAACTCATGTACCAATATCACATCCACGCATGGCATTTCTTGCTCATATTATCAATCATAGCCGCACGGACAACTCACATGCTGCATGGACAACTCACGTACCAGTATCACACTCCACACATGACACTCATGCCTACATTATCAATCACAACCGCACGGGCAACTCGCGTTCTACACGAACAATTCACATGCCAATATCTTAATCCGTCCGCCATGGTCACAATCTCACTATCACGATCCGCCCGGCGGTGGTCACAGGCACAATAGCACAAAGACAGTAGATATACAAGAATACATGTGCATGATCAATGAATATTAATTTTCATACTCCTGAACTGGTATAAATGACCTGTTACGGTGTATGTATGTGCAAGTATACTATTACAGCCCAAGTCAACAAGTAATATCAAAGATATCGAGTAGACCATTGGAAACAACACAACAAGCCACGTAATGTGCATGACACACACAAGGAAAATTATACCATCACACGAATATCATCAATAATATGCCCCCAGGCCATCACATATCATCCCTGACATAGTCCCCCTTGTCTTGCCGTGTGTTCAACAATAAAGTAAATGTTCTCCTTGTCTTGCCACACGCGCATCAATAATTATCCCACCTTGTCTCACCATAAGCGCAAACCCGACACACACACACACACATATATATATACACATATTTATATACCCTTGTCTCACCGCATATAATAACGATAGCACGACAGAAACCTCGTACAAACACCCCGACAATTTCCTCAACATGTGTGCCAAAAATACAATAACACAACATATCAACTTGTATCACACGTGCCCATATGCCACAACAATACCAAAACAATAGTACCAATATCACAATAATACACAACTCTCGACTCAACAATAAGGAGTACAAAGACAACAACAATAACAATAACAAAATAATTACAACAATACAACCTTGTGTGTTTCATGCACATTACGTGCTTGTTGTGTTATTTCTAATGGGCTACTCGATATCTTTGATGTTACTTGTTGACTTAGGCTGTAATAGTACACTTGCACATGCATACATCATATCATGTCATTTATACCGGTTCAGGAGTATGAAACTTGATATTCATTGATCATGAACATGTATTCTTGTATATCTGCTATCTTTATGATATTGAACCTGTGACCACGTGAGACGCATTGTGATAGTGAGCCTGTGACCATGCCGGGTAGATTGATATATTGGTAAAGGAGTTGTCCGTACAATACATGAGTTGTTCATGCGGTTATGATTGATAATATGGGCACGATTTTCCATGTGTGGATTGTGATATTGGCACGTGAGTTGTTCATGTAGAACGTGAGTTGTCCGAGCGGTTGTGATTGATAATGTGGACACGAGGTTCCATGTGTGGATTGTGATATTGGCACATGAGCTGTCCGTACAACACGTGAGTTGTGCGTGCAGTTGTGATTGATGATGTGAGCATGAGGTGCCATGTGTGGATTGTGATATTCACATGTGAGTTGTCCGTGCAGCACGTGAGTTGTTGTGCAATTGTGGTTGAGAATATGGAAACGAGGTGCCATGTATTTATGATTTTTGATTTGGGACTCGTGACTTGTGATTATGAGGTCTAGTACGTCGAGGTGATTTTTGTCGTAAACCTTGTATTAGAACAACTTGATTATTTGGTTGTCATCCATTTTCCTTAATTTGGTCTCTTTGGTACTTTAACTGTGTTTCGATCACTTTATTGTTTTATCACATGTTTATTCCTTGTTGTCATTTACTGATTCTTGCTTCCATTTTTAGCTTTATATTGATATTCTACATAGCTTATTATGTCTATTAGGTGTCTTGACTTGTACCTTATCACTACTTCGCCGAGATTAGTCTTGATACTTACTGGGTACTGACCGTGGTGTACTCATACTACACTTTTGCATATTCTTTTGTAGATCCAGGTATTGGGGATCGAAGACTCAGGTAGAGTTAACTTCTTGATCGCGAGGACTCAAGGTAGAGCTGCTTGGCCGTCGAAGTTCCTTGGAGTCCTTTCCTCTACATTTATACTGTCAAATTTCTATCCGAGAAGTATTGTATTTTGAGACATTTGTATGTATTCAGCTAGAGTTCGTGACTTTGTACTACCTAGTCTTGGGGATTGTAGTGATTATTGCCGTGGTGGCATGTATCACCTTTAAATTTCTTATTTATATTAAATTTTGTTTCATTATATTATGTTTAATTGCTTTAACTGTTGTAAGTGATCGGCTTACCTAGTTTTAGAGATTAGGTGCCATCATGATCCTTAAGGTGGGATTTTAGGTCGTGACAAGTTGGCATCAGAGCTTTATGTTCAAAGGTTTTACGAGTCACGAGAAAGTTTAGTAGAGTCTTGGGATTCCACTAGGAGATGTCTGTACTTATTTTTGAGAGGCTACAGAACTACTAGGAAATTCCACTTCTTTCATTCCTTATCGTGCGACATTGATTCAGCTTGAAGTATATATCTTATATTTCTTTACATTCACTCGTATATGATATTTCGCACTCGATATGAGCTATGCACTGATGCTTTATGATGTTGCGGATGGACTACGAGGGGGCTAAGGATGCTCGATCATTGTCTCAAGGTACTTTTTGCTGAGGACGCGGATATATTGGTAGATCTTTTAGTTGTTCACATGTGGGTGCAGTGGGTTCTGGTATCTAGTTGGTGAGTACAAACTTGGGAGAATTTGATTGATTGCCTAGTTGTGGTAATCGTGGTAGAGTCATGGAGAATGTTGAGTGGAGGTTGGTTGGCGGTATTAGAGATTATGTGTTTTGTATGGGAATTTTATTTAGTGAAAGGTACATAATATTATTCAAGGCACTTGAGGAAGCAGGCTTAACTGTTACGAGGTTGAATATGCGCTCAGTAGATGATTTGGGGTATCTTATGATTGGTGCTACATGAGCTGATGAAGGTTGGTATTGTGGATCATCGAATGATGTGCCCTATGGCTTCGTGCCAAATAGGGAAGTCTGCTATTGATGATTATATTGCATGGTCAGGTGTTATAGTAGTTTTGGTCCGAGGTATATGTGTGGTATGGGAGGATTCCCCAAAATTGCATATGGCTAAGATCTGAGGTTTGCATAGGTTAATACTGAGACGTGCAGTATTTCTCTGCCATTATTAATTCTACATTTCAGTATCAGAAAGGTTAGGGAAAAAACTTCAGATTCACAGAAGGTATCTTCAGAGTAGGTATCTCGGTTGCGACATTATTGGGTGTTTCAGAGGAATTACAGTGGTTAGTAGACTTTTGGAGGTTATCTACCTATTTTGGGAGGATCGAAATTGATTTGGAGGTTATTGGTAGACCTAATGAGAATGTGTATTCTACATCGGGTCGGCTTTGTTTACTCAGCACAACCATAGTTGAGGGGTGTGTCATCGGTTAGAGTTGATCTTATTCGTGTCTGATATGTTCCCGGTGTTACTCTTCTATGATACGATGGGTTGGGAGATTGTTGACTATTTGCACATGATACGGTTCCGTTTGGGTCTTTTGAAAAATTTGAGCGAAAGGGCTCTTGGGGTGTTGAATGGTTTATCGCGCCTTAGGTATGGTCTTCCTTTGGTGGTATATAGACATATCAGTTTCTCCATATTTATGGTCATGCCTTTCACGTGTTTGTTGATTGGTATGCATACGGTTGTTGATTGTGAGCATCATGGCTCGAGGTAATCCATGTGGACTGGTATTTGAATTGGGTCACTCATTGCAATGGAGTTACATTAGGATATGATCCTTTGTGCTTATTTTGTGTGTTTTATTTCTCCTTTGTGTTATGGGTTCATAGCATTGCGCTTCGTGTTGGTATCTGTTGAGCTTGCATGGCGGTTCTCACATTTGTTTTCTTTCCATATGCAGTCATATTTGATTGTGTTGGTTGGATCTGGATTGCGAGGTGTGTGTCTAGGAGGCATTTGGTGTAGCTTGTTAGTCGGGTGAGTGGTTATGAGCTTTCACATGTTTCTTACATCATTATCACTGTTGTAAAGGTTTGGAACAAGGTTTTGGTCGTTATGAGGCTATTTACCGATATTGGATTTGGTGATGGGCATTTATTGTGGTTAGAGTTATTGCTATGGGCACATAGGTGATGTGTTGCGTCAAAGGGTTATACCTTGTGAGCATACCTATGATTTGTTGCAGCTGCTTAAGGTTGATACATGTAACGACCCAACTAGTCGTTTTGAGCGCTTGCATTCCGTTCAGCTATTTGAAGTCTTGAGCAGCATCATATGATGTATTATGATTTGTGTGAATCGTCGGTTTTGGTTTTCAGGTTATTTAAAAATTAATTTGGAAGAATGATTCTCAACTAAGAAGCTTTAAGTTGGAAGAGTTGACCAAGTTTGATTTCTGAATATTTGACCTCGGATTGAAGTTTTGATGGTTCCGTTAGGTTCAGATGGTGATTTTGGACTCGGGCATATACCCGGATTTCCATATGGATATTTCTAGACGGTTTTGGCACTAATTGGCGAAACTTGGAAATTTAAAGGTTTTGAATATTCATAAGTTTGATCGAGAGTTGACTTTGATGATATCGGATTCGGATTGTGGTTTCGGGAATTGAAATAGCTTCGTTATGTCATTTGGGACTTGTGCGCAAAATTTGAGTTCATTCCAAGTTGATTTGATATGTTTCGGCACGAGTTTTGGAAGATAAAAGATTCAAAGTTCATTATATTTGATTGAGATACAATTCAGCATTTCGATGTTGTTATGCATGATTTGAGGCCTCCAGTAGGTCCGTGTTATGTTATGGGACTTATTGGTATATTTGGACGGGGTCCCGAGTGGCTCGGAAGAATTTCGGACGAGGATCAGATCATTTTTGCTAAAGCTGGTCTGGTAGGGGTTTGGTGTGACCGCACCTGCAGAGCTATGGGCGGAGGTGCGGAGTCGCAGAAGCGGCAGTGGCATCACAAAAGAGAAGAGTGCTACTGGGAGCAAGAGACTGCAAATGCAGAGTTTTCTTTGCATCTGGGAAGGCACAAATGCGGTATGTTTGAGCGCAGAAGCGAAGGGCACGCAGATGCATGAAATTTGTTCGCACCTGCGTTTGTGCAGGAACGGAGCTTGTTCAGCAGGTGCGAAGGGTGGGTCTCCAGTGCTTTTCCACAGAAGCGGAATTTTGGTCGCAAAAGCGACGCCACAGAAGCGGCTATTTTTTTGGAAATGCGAAATTTCCTGGGCAGAAGCTCTTAAATCGAGGGTTGTCCATTTTTATCATATATCGAGTTATAGACCTCGAATTTGGACGATTTTTGAGGCGATTTTCACCATATGGATTGGGGTAAGTGTTCTCTACTCCGTTTTTATTATATTTTATGAATCTATCCTCGTTTTTGGCATTTGGTTGATGATTTCAAAAGAGAAATTGGGGATTTTTGTCCAAAATTACATAAAGTGAATTTTTGAGTTTTGAACATCGATTCGAAGTCGGATTTGAGTGAAATTATTATGGTTGGACTCGTAACTGAATGATTTATCAGATTTTGTGAGTTTCGTTGGGTACCGAGGTGCGGGCCCGGATTTGACTTTTTTTGATTAAAGATTCGACCTTTATCGATTGGGTTTGTTTTCTTTGGCATTATTTGATGTTCTTGAGTTGGTTTTGGCTAGTTTTGAGCCGTTCGCAGGTCGATACGCTTGAGATAGCATGTTGGAGTATCGTTTCGCTTTCTCGGTATTGGATTCGGCTGTTTAAGGTAAGTAACACTTCTAACCTCAGTGCTGAGGGTATGAACCCCTGAATATACGTGTTATGTGTTTAGTGTTGATGCGACGCACATACTAGGTGATGGGCACGTGAGCGTGTACCGTGTGAATTATGACTTGGATGATTCTGTGGTACCGTGCATTATTCTATCTTGTTTTAATCCATGACATTTCTACGTGCTAGAGTAATAAAGCTGTGATCCATGTTAGAAACCATGTTTAGGCTACATGCTTATCCTGTTGGGACCTACATAGGTCATTTATACTATTGAGTTATTTGCTTAAATTGCATTTACATACTTAGTCGTATTCATTCATTGGCATATCATATCTTAGTCTTTGTTATTATTTGTTGTCAAATCATGTTATCATTGTTTGGGCTGTTTGTCATGAGATTTGTGAGCCCGAGAGACTGGAGAGATTGATGACTGAGTTGGGGCTTGAGGGCCGGATTATGAGTGATTTTGAGGGGATCGGGCTGCATGCCGCAGCAGCCCACACTGGCTTTATATATATATATATATTATTATATGTGGATCGGATTGCACGCTGCAATAGGCCTTATGGCTATATGTGGATCGGGTTGCATGCCACAACAGGTCTTATAGCTATATGTAGATCGGGTTGCACGCTGCAACAGCCTTATGGCTATATATGGATCGGGTTGCACGCTGTAACAAGCCTTATAGGATTTATTACTATTGATGGGATCGAACTACGCACCGCTGTAGGCACCGTACAATGCTGAGTGACAAAGTGTGCTGAGTGACTAAGTGTGCTGATTGACAGAGCGTGATGAGTGGGAGTGTGACACAGTGAGATTGAGTACTCCGAGAGTGTGAGTACACGAGTTCATCACTGCGATGCATTGCATTTGACATGCATACTTGACATATGCATACATATGCATTTCCTCATGTTACACAGTTTTGTGACATTCATGATTTCACATGCACATTGACATGTAGGCATAGAGATGTACTTTCCTCGTGCTATCTAAGATTGAAATGTTTTATCTTTTGTTGAAAGATTTTGGGAAAAAATCATTGTTTTCTGATATACTCACATTTTGGTAAATTTGGTGAAAGAGTTGGGTTTTACTGTTATACTTGAGAGCATGCCTATATTTTTCTGTAATTGTGGACGAGCTAAGCATAATATCTTTGAGTTGTTCTTGCACTACTTTTATTATATTGTTATGAGTTGTTGTTGGCCATTGCTGTTGGACTCTGACCATTTGCCCAAGCTCGTCACTAATTTCAACCTAATGTTAGGTTTGTTACTTATTAAGTACATGGGTGGGTTGTATTCATACTACACTTCTGCACTTTGAGTGCAGATTTTGGAGTTGATGTTGCTGTGAATGGCGGAAGCTGGCATTGAAGATGTACCTGCATTCTGGTTATAGCTGCCTCTTGTTCATCGTAGCGTTAGACTTATGAAAATCTGTTTATGTGAATTTCCGACAGTTGATGTATTTATTTCGTACTAGCTTTATAAACTCTAAATCTTAGAAGCTCATAATTTGTACTACTAGTCCTTGAAAATTTTGTATAAAAGTTCAGTATATTATAATTATTTCTCTCAGTAAATCTCATTTGAATTGGATTATTGCTAATTGGCTTACTTAGCTGGTTGGGTTAGGTGCCATCACGACTAGTTGGATTTTGGGTCGTGACAAGTTGGTATTAGAGCCCTAGGTTCATAGGTTCTATGAGTCATAGGCAAGTGTCTAGTAGAGTCTTGTGGATCGGTACGATGACATCCATACCTATCTTCGAGAGGCTACAGGGCATTTAGGATAAACTTCCCATTTTTCTTTTCTTATCATGCGGCATTGATTCATCTTGAAGTGTATCTCTTTGAATTTCTTCCACTCACTCGTATGAGCATGTGAGCGCTCAGTATCAGCTGTGCATCGATGGCTTGTGATTCTATGAATGAGGTACAAGATGTGTTTTCTGTGTTCTAGTGATGGGCCAGTCTAGAGGACTTGAGGTTGAGTTTTGATCGCAACTTGGGCACAATGATTTTAGTTGTGCAAGTAAGTATTTTTAGACTTCTATGTCTGGCGGTGTACCTTTGAGTGAGACTGGTGGCTCGGTGAGTGGTTGGACAACTATATGATGAGTAGGATGTGACTGTGGGAAGTGTTTAGATGGTTTGAATATGTTAAGAAGAGTTTTCTTGGGATGTGAAAAGGACTATTGAATGCTCGGTTTCTGTGGATGTGTCATATGGTCTTGAGTTATGAAGGTTTTTCAAAGATTTTTTCGTGTTATTTCATTTGTGGAACGAAGTAGATTTTCATGTCTTGTTGATGATTTCATACCCAGGAAGATTAAGTGATTGCGTAGTAGTTGTGGCTGTGAAAGGGTCTAGAGAGATGTCAGTTTGAGGCTAAGTATGTGGGTTATCACCTATGGGGTAATCTACGAATATGGGATCCTTATGATGTTGTGTGGAGGCTTTCTATTCTACCACTGGGAATAGGTGTTAGAGTTTGGATTGGTTGAGAAAGTCGACTTGACTGTCACGAGGATGAATGCAAGCTTAACAGATGATTTGAGGAACTATATGGTTTGTGTTACATAAGCTTATGAACGATTTAGTTGAATCTCGCTGCAGTATTGTGGCAGTAATAGAGTATGGGTATTATGAGTTATCGAGTGTTTTGATCTATAGCTTTGAGCCAAGTGGGGGAGTCTTCTATTGACGATTTAATTGCATGGCTATCTGTCGTATTGGTTTCAGTCTGAGGTATACTTGTGGATCGGTTGTGACTTATAGAGGCTGGTTTTGAGGATGAGTTAAGCGAGGAAATTTCTGGATGCATGTTTGATTACACTTTATGGGTATATTGGAATCGTGGAATGATTTGAATTTTTATCCGTGAAGGATGTAGTGCGCATGGAGTAGGAATTTACTCGGTTGCTTAGAGGTGTGGATTACTTCTTTCTGTGCTATTATGCCAATGGGGCACAGGTTGTTCGTCCCGTGTGGGCGGTGCAATTGAGATTTGAGCAGAGTGGATGACTCTCGAGAAGGTTCTAATGGATTCAAGATTTACATGTAGCAATTGAGAATTTTTCAGATTTGTATATACCTAGAATCTGAGATTTGCATTGGATGGTGTCAAGGTTCGTGGTATTGCTATATCATTATGGATTCTACATTTCAGTATCAGGAAAGTAAAGGAAACAATTTTAGGTTCACATAGTTTCTCTTCAGAGTAAGTGTCTCGATTGTGGTACTTTGGGGTGCTAAGAGAGAATACAACAGCTTGTGGGCCTTAGGGCAGTATGCTTTTATGCTAGGATCTCTTGTGTTGAGCTTTGGGTAAGGATTGTGGCGTTCTGGCAAGGAGAAGTGTCTACTTGAGGGTAATTCGGAAGGAACTCAGAGGAATAGGACAACTTGGTAGTAGGTTGGATCAGAACGATAATGGATATGATCAGTTCTTTAGGTACTTATGATGTGGTTAATCTCTACAGGTGTTTTGTGGCAATACGCTTGGCCTTGGCGACCTGCGTGGCTTGGTTGAGCTAGAGAGATTCAGTTCTAATGGCGTAGTTATGTGCAATGAGTTTCAAAGAGTTCTCGATGGTTTCTACCATGATTTGAGATGGATATTTCCTACCGAAGTGAAGAGCCTGTTGCGTATTGTGATTTTCTCCTGGATGGGATCAAATGAAGGGTTTCTGACTAATCGGGTATGTATTCTGCTACTGACTCAGAGTTGATTATGAGATTCTCGTGCTTTTCATATGATGGCATGATAGAAGCGGTATGTTGTGTGGGATTGAGATTTGCATGTGCAAGGTCACAGTTTTGTTTTGAAGGGAATGTCATGAATTCTTAGACAACATGGAAGGTTTCAGATGACTAGATGAATGTTATTACTATTTGGTATTACCTGAGAAGAGTGTACATTCAGAAGGCGCACTGAGTTTTGACTTACGGATGCTTCATTGGTATTGCCGTACTCACCTGGTTGATCAACTACTGATGTTTAGGTTTCGCTATATGGCATGGAAGAATTATAGAAGTATTTCTTATGGGGATGATTAGGTATGAGAGATGTGTTAGTCATTCGAGTAATGGAGTTGTGTTCGGCTATGGTGATTCAGGTGTTCTATGGATTTGGAGACTGGGAATTCTCAGAAGCAGATTATTTTGGGGTTGCGAACTGCAAAGATGTGGCCAAAGTTAGCTAAATGGTAGTACGTGCTATGGTTAGGTCATTGAGGACTTTTGGAAGGTTATTTATCTATATGGGTGATGATTGGAGTTGATTTGGGGGCCCATTGGTAGGACCGAGGAGGATGTGTATTCTACACCGAGTTGGATTTGTTGACTCAGCACCGTTGTTGCTAATAGGTGTGGCATTCGGTTGGAGTTGAGCTTGTTTGTGTTATGATATCTTCTATGTGTTACTATTATATGCTACGAGGGGTTGTGATTTATTGGTTATATGCACCCCCGATGTGGTTCTGTTTGGGCCTCGTAGCGGAATTTGAGCGAGATGGTTACTAGGGTGTTGAATGGTTGATTGCGCCTCGGTTATGTTCTTTTCGGGCTGTGGTATATAGTGTTATTTGCTTCTCCATGGTTATGGTCATGCACTTCATGTACTTGATGTCGCATTGCGCGTGGTTGTTGATTTTGAGCTTTGTGGCTTGAGGTATCTCATGGGATCGGTGTTTGGATGGGGTCACGCATTGTAGCGGAGTTGTGTTGGGATATGATCCTTTGTGTTAGATTCGTGTATTTTGGTTCTACGTTGTGTAATGGGTTCTTAGCACTGCGTTTGGATGGTATTTGTTGAGCTTGCGGGACGGTCTCTCATTTGAGTCACTTTCCATTTTTAGGTGCACTTGAATTGATGCATGTTGGTGCACGGATTGCACCATTTGTGGCTTAAGGTTGTATAGGTGTGGCAGGTCAGTAGAGTGGTTGTATTTGATGAGATGGGGTCACTGGACCTAGAATGGGTGCTATCGGAATTAATTACGGTATATTTGGAAGTATAATGTCACTGATCGGCTCATAAATTGGCTATAGTTCTTGTCGAAGGAGGGAGAACTCCATGACTTGTTGATTTGATGGATGGTTATGAGTTTCTGTATGTTTGTTTCATCATCAACAATGTACAAAGGTTTTAGAATGAAAGTTTTGTTTGATATGAGGTTTATTACTAATACCAGGTTTGTTTTTGAGCAGCTACTGTGATCGAAAATTTATTGCTACAAGTATATGAGTTGTGTAGTATATCATGTGATTACATCTTAGGTTATAATTGTGGATTGATAAAGCTTGTTCAGAGTTATGCGGTGCATAGATAAAAGAATTGGGTCATATAATGAGTTTCCTATGTTGGGGATTTGGGTGTTAAGGTTAATGTATTATGGTTGAAGTAAGGATCCTCTATTAGGTGGTGTTATCGGGCTTATATGGATTGGGGTAACATGGGATCACCCCCGGGTTTGTGCATCGTACGGCAATTTGATGGCTTTGGAACAGCTCTTGGCACGTTCGAGGACGAACATATGATTAAGTGGGGGAGAATGTAATGACCCAGTCGGTCGTTTTGAGCATTGGCATTCCGTTAAGCTATTTGAAGACTTGAGCAACATCGTATGATGTATTATGACTTGTGTGAATTGTCAGTTTTGGTTTTCAGGTTATTTGAAAATTGATTTGGAAGAATGATTCTCAACTTAGAAGCTTTAAGTTGGAAGAGTTGATCAAATTTGACTTTTGAATATTTGACCCCGGATCGAAGTTTTGATGGTTCCGTTAGGTCCGGATGGTGATTTTGGACTTAGGCATATGCCTGGATTTGCAATAATTCTAGAAGGTTTCGGCACAAATTGGCGAAAGTTGGAAATTTAAAGGTTTGGACTGTTGATAAGTTTGACCGAGAGTTGACTTTGATGATATTAGATTCGGATTGTAGTTCAGAGAATTTGAATAGCTTCGTTATGTCATTTGGGACTTGTGCGCAAAATTTGAGTTCATTCCGAGTTGATTTGATATGTTTCAGCACGAGTTTTGAAAGTTGACAGCTCTAACGTTCATTATATTTGATTTGAGGTGTGATTCAGCGCTTAGATATTGTTATGTGTGATTTGAGGCCTCGAGTAGGTCCGTGTTATGTTATGGGACTTATTGGTATATTCGGATGGGGTCCTGAGTGGCTCGGATGTGTTTCGGACGAGGTTCAGATCGTTTTGGATCATTTTGGCTAAGGCTGGTTTGGCAGCGGTTCTGGTGTGACCGCACTGCGGAGCTATGGGCGTAGGTGCGAAGCCGCAAAAGCGGCAGTGGCATTGCAAAAGCGAAGAGTGCTGCTGGAAGCAAGAGACCGCAAATGCGAAGTTTTGTTCGCATCCGCGAAGGCGCAGATACGGTATTTTTTGGCGCAGAAATGAAGGGCAGCGCAGATGCGTGAATTTTGTTCGCACCTGGGTTTGCGTAGGAGCGGAGCTTGTTCGCAAGTGCGAAGGGCGGGTCTCCAGTGCTTCTTCATAGAAGTGGAATTTTGGTCGCAAAAGCGACATCGCAGAAGAGGCTATTGTTTTGCAAAGGAAAAATTTCCTAGGCAGAAACTATAAAATCGAGGGTTGTCCATTTGTATCATATACTGAGCTATAGACCTCGGTTTTGGATGATTTTTGAGGCGATTTTCACCATATGGATTGGGATAAGCGTTCTCTATTCGGTTTTGATTATATTTCATGAATTTGTCCTCATTTTTTGCATTTGTTTGATGGTTTCAAAGGAGAAATTAGGAGTTTTTGTCTAAAATTTCATAAAGTGAATTTTTAATTTTTGAACATGGATTCGGAATCAAATTGAGTGAAACTAGTATGGTTGGACTCGTAATTGAATGGGTTCTAGGATTTTATAAGTTTGTCGAGTTCCGAAGTGCGGGCCCAAGTTTGACTTTTTTTGGTTGACTTTGGGCTTTTGATTAAAGATTCGGCTTTTGTCAATTGGGTTGTTTCCTTTGCCATTATTTGATGTTCTTGAGTTGCTTTTGGCTAGTTTTGAGCCGTTCAGAGATCAATGCGCGCGGGATGGCATTGTTGGAGTATTGTTTGGCTTGCTCGGTATTGGATTCAGCTTGTTCAAGGTAAGTAACACTTCTAAACTTGGTGCTGAGGGTATGAACCCCTGAATATACATGTTATGTGTTTGGTGTTGAGGCGACACACATGTTAGGTGACAGGGCGTGTGGGCCTGCACCGTGTGAATTATGACTCGGATGATTCTGTGGTACCGTGCAGTATTCTATCTTGTGTTTATCCATAAAATTTCTACGTGCTAGAATAATGGAGCTGTGATCCATGTTAGAAACCATGTTTAGGCTACATGCTTATCCTGTTGGGAGCCGCGGAGGTCATTTCAGCTGTTGAGTTATTTGCTTAAATTGCATTTACATAATCGATCTTGTTCATTCATTGGCATATCATATCTCAGACTCTATTATCATTTGTTGGCACATCATTTTTTCATTGGTTGGGATGTTTGGCATGAGATTTGTGAGCTCGAGAGACTAGAGCGATTGATGACTAAGTTGGGGCCTGATGGCCGGATTGTGAGTGATATTGAGGGGATCGGGCTGCACGCGGCAGCAGGCCACACTAGCTTTATATATATTATTATATGTGGATTGGGTTGCATTTGGATATATGTGTATCGGGTTGCATGCCGCAACAGGCCTTATGGCTGAATGTGGATCGGGTTGCACGCCACGACACGCTTTATGGCTATATGTGGATCGAGTTGCACGCTGGAACAAGCTTTAGTACTATACGTGGATAGGGTTGCATGCCGCAACAGGCCTTATAGTCTATATTACTTTGATGGGATCGGGCTGCGTGCCGTAGCAGGCACCGTATAGTGCTGAGTGACTGAGTGCGTTGAGTGACTGAGTGTGCTGAGTGACAAAGCGTGATGAGTGGGAGTGTGACATAGTGACATTGAGTACTATGAGAGTGTGAGTACATGAGTTCATCACTATGACGCATTGCATTTGACATGCATACTTGACATACAGGCATACAAATGTATTTCCTCATGTTACATGCTTTTGTGACATTCATGATTTCACACGCACATTGACATGTAGGCATAGAGATGTACTTTCCTCATGCTATATGAGATTGAAATATTTTATCTGTTGTTGAAAGTTTTTGGGAAAAAATCACAGTCTTCTCATATACTCACATTTGGGTAAATTTGGTGAAATATTTGTGTTTTACTGTTAACTTGAGAAGCATGCCTATTTTTTTCCGTAATTATGGACGAGCTGAGCATCATATCTTTGAGTTGTTCTGGTACTACTTTTACTATATTGTAATGAGTAGTTGTAGGCCATTGGTGTTGGACTCTGACCATTTGTCCAAGTTCGTCACTGTTTTCAACCTAAGGTAGGTTTGTTACTTATTGAGTACATGGGGTCGGTTGTACTCATACTACACTTCTGCACTTTTTGTGCAGATTTTGGAGCTGATGTTGTGTGTATGGCGGAAGCTGGCATTGAAAATGTACCTGCGTTTCGGTTAAAGCTGCATCTTGTTCATGGTAGCATTAGAATTATGAAAATCTGTTTATGCATTTCGGATAATGATGTATTTTTTTTCATACTAGCTTTATAAACTCTAAATCTTAGAAGCTCATGATTTGTACTACTAGTCCTTGGGAATTTTTTATAAAAGTTCAGTATATTATCATTATTTCTCTTAGTAAATCTCATTTGACTTGGATTGTTTCTAATTGTCTTACCTAGCGGGTTAGGTTAGGTGCCATCAGACTAGTTGGATTTTGGGTCGTGACAATTATGTTTATGTGAGAATCAGGTTTTTGGTGGATGTTGAAATTTGGTTCTAAGGTTTATTGGTATGGGTGGAAGGAATAATCTTCAGTCGTAATGGTATTGTCAGGCTTATGCGGCTGGGGTGATGTGGGATCACTCGTGTGTATGTGTATGGTGAGTTTATACAGTGATTTGGTGGCTTTGGAGCGACTCTTGGCACGTTCTAGGACGAACGTATTTTTAAGTAGGAGAGAATATAACGACCCGATTAGTTGTTGTGGTTTCCGGACTTGGAATAGGTCCGTTTTGTTATTTGAAACTTGTCCGCAAAACTTGGTGTCATTCCGAGTTGGTTTGATAGGAATCGGACGCATGGTTATCTTTTTAGAAGTTCTTGAAGTTCATTGTGATTTCATGTGTTTTGGTGTCCGGTTCAAGGTTCGAGACATTATCTTGGTGTTTTGATTATGCGAGCAAGTTCGTATGATATTTTAAGAGTTGTTTGGATGCTTGGTTTGGAGCCTGGGGGCTCGGGTGAGTTTTAGACGCGTTCCATAGAGTTTTGTGGAAGGTTCAGATTTACCAGTGTTTCTGTTCTCGCATTTGTGAGATGAGGGCCGCATTTTCGACTATCGCTTTTGCCTAACAATAGTCGCATTTGCGAAGAAGCTGTGGACTGGCAGGCTTTGCATTTGCGAAGCCAGCCTCGCAAATACGATAGAGACCTAGGCTGGGAGGAGGTCGTTTTTGCGCCAACTGGCCGCTTTTGCGAAATGCCAGGGTTCACATTTGTGACATATGCTGTCGCTTTTGTGATGTGTTCAGAATTGTTCAAGCTTCACTTTTGCAAAGGATTCTCTGCTTTTGTGGGGGTCTTAGTCGTGAACCCCTGGTCGCAAATGCGACATCTTCGCTTAGTTATGTGTTTTGTATTTCGGGACTTAGTCTCTTTTTATCACTTTTTTAGCCCTAGACTCGGTGGGAGGCGATTTTGAGGAGAGATCTTCATACCAAACTATTGGGTAAGTGATTCTGATCAACTTTCAATTATATTGCATAATTATTTATGAGATTTAACATCTAAATCATGAGATTTGAAGAGAAATTTTGGGAATTTTTTTCTATCTTTTGGAAAATAAAAATTTGAGATTTGAGTGTCGTATTGGACTCGGATTTAAAAAATAATACACATATATGACTCGTGGAGTTATGGGTAGTCGAGATCTACCCTTGGACTCAGGTTTTGACTTTTGGGAAATTGTGTAAAGATCTTAACTTTATTAATTGAAAGTGGTTTCTCTTCATTGTCTGGTGATATTAAGTTATTTATGGTTAGATTTGAGCCGTATAGGGATGAAATTTAAGGGAAAAGCTATTTTTGCGTATTGATATGGCCTAATTACGGTAATTATCTTGCCTAACTGTGTGGAGGAACTACCACGTAGGGTTTGGTTTAATTATACTATTTGGATTACGTGAAAAACGTATATACAAGGTGACGAGTGTACACATGGTCTTATATGTGGAAATTAACCGGTTTAGACTCTTAGGTTTCTTATATTCATTTAATTGAAGTTGACATATCATATTATATCTTTCATTGTCGAATTTACTCTTATATGCTTTAGTTAAAGTTGTTATTACACGTTCTATCTTTTATTTTCGAATTTACTCTTATATGCGTTAATTGAAGTTGTTATTACACGTTCTATCTTTCATTGTCGAATTTACTCGTAATTACTTTAATTGAAGTTGTTATTACATGTGCTATCTTTTATTGCCGAGTTTATTGGATTGTTGATCTTGTTCGAGAAAGAGATATGTATCGTGGTTAACCTTGATTTGAAGGAATCAAGACATGATTGATCTATTTGCTATGTGATTTATGTGTGGGGAGGACTGATAAGTGCATATTTTAACCACTTATTAGTACATTCTTACTATATTTTTAGTCTGAAAGTGCTAATTTTTGTCTCTGAATCTAATAAAGATGGTTGAATTGTAGGTGTGGTGGAGAATGTAAGCCCAATGATGAAATATAACTAAAAAAGGGTATGTTCTAGCAAAGTTCAGCAAAGAGGAAAAGTGCAAAGAGAATTCGGGTACGCAGAATTTCATCTGCGACCGCAAAAGCAAATGCGATCTGCATAAGATGAAATGTGGTCGCCAAAAAAGAACTGAAGCTTCAGGAATTTTTGACAGAACTGCAGTCCGCAGACTAAAATGTGCGGTCGTACTTGGTCTGCACAACAAGTTTGCACTGACAAGCTCGAAAGATTAGAGAATGTGCAATCGAACAAGTTTGAAGCCTCCTCAACTGCGGCCTGCACAAATTCAAGTGCGGCCGTAGAAGCTAAAGTGCGGCTGCAGAAGCTAAAGTGCGGCTGTAGAACTCCTTCAACTGAAAGCACGTGCTATATTAACCCAACAGTGTGCGGACCGCAAAAGCTGAAGTGCGGCCGTAGAGCCTCCAAAGGGTATATTTAGTTAGAGAATTCGGGAGCCGAATAAATAGGACTTTATGACTTTTTAGGGAGTTGTTTTCATTGTAGCAGCTGCTAGGTCGTTATTTTAGCTATTTGGAGAAGCTTTGAGCAACAATTAGAGGGGATCAATTACTCTTTATTTTTATTTTAGCTTTATGTCTTTAATTTCTTCTTCTTTTCATCTTTCTATGTTTATTAGCATGAGTAGCTAGATTTTCATCTAGGGTTGTGATCCAACTCTAGTGTATACAACTTATGGGTGTTCTATATTAATGCTTTCTATTGATTGGATTAGTGTTATTTAGCCTTGTTTATGCTTTAAAGTTAGAATTAATGGTTGCAAACATTAGTTCATGCCTATTTGACTTTGTTCTTACTTGAGAAAGAAGAATTTAGTTTAGAAAAACTTGGCTAAGAAGAAGTTGAACTACTGATTAGTTTAATTAAAAGATTTGATCTAGAGATAGGAAAAATCTAACTTGGACTCATGTTCAATTACTTTTCTTGATACCCATTTGGACTTGGGAGAGCTAATTTGGGAATAATCACTCTTTAAGTGAAAGGTATTGAGTGAGTACTTAAGTATTGAGAGTCATAACAACCCCGATCTATCATGCAAGCATAAATTTATTCTACCCATTAGGTTTACACCTAGGTTAAAGTTACAAACATAGGCTTTTCTCTATTTGATTTAACCTCAAAAATATTTCAATTATTACTTCTTTGCTAGCTTAGTCACAATCATTAGTAGTTGTTTGGTAAAACTGATACACACTTTTGTTTGCAAGTTAAATTTAGTTATTTCGAGTTTCTCCCTTAAGTATTTACCTTAACACCCAATCTAATCTCCTTGTGGATTCGACCCTGACTTGCATTGGGTTTATTATTGTAACCATCGTTTCATATTCCCTTAATTGGGGTGTGAATTAGACGTGATCAATTTTTGGCGCTGTCGCCGGGGAGTTTACAGTGTTAGCTGTATACTTGAGTTTGTTTCTTGAGTATCTTCTTTTACTTTTGTGATTCTAACTTGTTGAAACGATTGTAGGTTTCAAATGGCAAACAACGAACTTAGAACATACCATAGGGAGAGGTGCATGGCAAAGAGGAACAACTTGCTGAAATGCCACAAGTTCCACAACAAAACCGCCGAAGCCATGAGTAACAAGATAATGTTCCTCCACCTCCGCCACCTCCCCTACCTCCACCACAACCACAACCACATACGGTGCAACACCGGATTTTTCCCAATGAAGGATATGTAATTTCCATAGTCCCCCCTCGCATTAGGGCGGACAACGTTTAAATTACCAACATGATGCTCACTTTGCTTGAGCAACGGGGTTATTCACCGGAGCACCGACTCAAAATGGTTACAAACATTTGAAAGATTTTGTGGTTACATGTTGGGAAAGAAAATAAATAAATGTTTCGGAAGATGCATTGCGGTTAAGGCTTTTCCCTTCTCGCTAAGGGGTAAGCCTTGGATTGGTTGGAGAGCTTGCCTAATCATTCTATTCAAACATGGGATGAATTGACGGCGAAGTTTATTTCAATGTTCTTCTCTCCCGGGCATATGGAAACTCTATGGCATGAATTGGCTTTCAAGCAAGAGCCCAATAAACCTTTGCATGAAATTTGGGAGTGGTATCGGACTATAGTGAAGGAGTGCCTGAACAATAATATGACCGACAACATGATCCAACAATCTTTGTACCATCGTATTAATACCACGAATCAACGTATGGTCAATCAATTGGCCGGAGGCAATTTTATGACAAAACCTTATGCGGAGACATGTGAAATTTTTTATGAGATGGCGGAAACTTCTTCGGCTTGGCAATCCCGAGCCAATGTTTCCCAAAGTGATACCAACATGATTCATCTTGATAAAGAATTGCAAGACCATAGGCAAGCTATTGCCGCATTGACCACAAACATGACTCAACTCGCTAAGGCTCAAGTTCATCAAACTCAAGCTCCTAAGCAAGTTTATGCTATGGAAGGGGCGAGTGTCTTGGACAACAAGAAAAGGGCTAAGGATCCCCAATTTCAACCCTGGGTGGAGACTTATGCATATGATGATGGTGCTTATGATCAAGATGACTCTTATCAAGAGCAAAAAGAAGAGGCACAATTTGTGAACAATTACCAAGGTCAACAGAGCAATTTTCAAGGCTCCAATGAAAATTAATGGCATTCTCAAAACAACCAAGGGAATTGGGGTTCAAAAAATCAAGGGACTTGGCATAAAAACAACAACAACCAAGGGAATTGGGGAGATAACAACCAAGGAAATTGGGAAAACAATAATAATCATGCAAATCGGAGTTCAGGTTTTCAAAGACCCCCAATATACAAACAATTGAGCAACCCACCTCCCTATCCTTCCCATGGTTCAAGTTCTTCAAGCAATAAAATGGGTCATATTGAAAACATGTTTACGCAGATGATGGAAAATAATGCGGATTCGGATGCAAATCTTTAAAGCTCTTAATACTCATCCTAAGGGTGCATTAACAAGTTATACAGTGGTAAACCAAAAGGGTGGTAACAACACAGGACATCTTATGGCGGTTATCACAAGGAGTGGAAGAGGTGGGAATGCACCCACCTCCGCTGAAAAACAACTTGTAGATGATGAACAAATGTTCCAAGAAGAGGAAGTCCCAAAAAATATGTTCACGTACATGATGATGTTCGAATTGATATTAAATATAGTGTAGAAGAGACCTGAGAGGAGGTGAACCTCTCTAGGGAACACATTGACATACTAGATCCGGTAGTGCAAAAGGCTAAGGCACCCTTGCCAAAGCCTCCACCTTCTTACCCTCAAAGGCTCACTAAGAAAAATGGTGAGACTCAATTTAAGAAGTTTATTCAAATGATGAAAGGTCTATCTATTAATGTACAATTAGTGGAAGCTTTGGAATAAATGCCCGATTATGCCAAGTTTATGAAATATCCTGTGACCATGAAGTGGTCTATGTACTTTGAAACAATCAAGGTCACCTATTAAGTGAGTACAATTTTTCATTCCATGGATCCTAAGGTTGAGGATCCCGACGCTTTCATCATCCTTGTACTATTGGAAGTGTCGATTTTGCTAAAGCTCTTTGTGATTTTAGGCCGATTATTTCATATTCATCCGAAAGTTTTCTTAAATTTTATAACTCATATGTATATTCGTAAGTGGGGTCAGTGACCCATCAAAGTTTCATAATCTAATGGGAGCAGGCTGAACGCCTCAATAGTACTCTTATGGGATTGGGCTGTTCACCTTGGTGGTATTATGTAATACACTCTTATGGGATTGGGTCGCCTCGACAGTATCATTCAATGCATTCTTATGAGATTGGGTCGTTCCCCTCTGTAGAGTACACATTCTTATGGGACCGGGCCGTTTGCCTCGACATAGTACATATTCTTATGGGATCAGACTGTTCGCGTCGGCAGAGTACATATTCTTCGGGTCGTTCGCCTCGACAGAGTCATATTTTATGAGATCGAGTCTTTCGCCTTGGCAGAATACATTATTCTAATGGAATCGGACCGTATGCCACGACAGGGTATCATACCATCACTTTTTTGGGAACAGGTCGTTCGCCTCGACAGAATCGTGCATAATATTCAATAGGGAGTCAGCAAATCTATGAACAGGCCGAGATGTGATATTTTAGTGGTTATTGACCTGACATACATTCCATTCGCTGTAATATTCGGTATTCGAGGACTTTATGTTTACTCTTCTGCTTAGGATCGTGTTGGTGTACATATATCTGTCTTTACTGTTTTACTTGCCATGCTCCACATTTGTCTTCCTTTATTGTATTTTGATTTATTGGACCACTAGTAAGTGTCGATGTCGATCTCTCATCACTACTTCTTCGAGGTTAGACTAGATACTTACTAGGTATGTGTTGATTTACGTAGTCATACTTCACTTCTGCACTAATTGTGCAGGTACTGAGGCAGTTACAATTGGTAGCCATCTTGGCGCATAGGCGCAACTATTGAGGAGACTTTGTGGTGAGCTGCATTTTGTGTTACAAGCTGCAGCACACGGGGTCCCCATCAATTTTATTTACTTTATCCTATCTATTTTATATTCCATACAGATCTGTAATAATATCGTACTTTCTCGTAATTGCTCATGCACTTATGACACTAGGTTTTCGGGATTTGTAGTGGATGCTCATAGCTGTACCTAATATTATTATTATCACTTCGCTTTATGATTTTTTCATACTCGATAATTTGATAAAGGAGAACATATATTTCCATGAGTTCTGGAATCATTCTATTTTCTTAATGATATTTCTGGTTTGAAATTTAAAAATGGATAATTATGTTTGGATTTTCATGTGACTTGCCTAACAACATCATCGGGCTCCATCATGGCCTATTATGGAATTTGAGTCGTGACAGTTTGGTATCAGAGCACTAGGTTCAGTTAGGTCTCACGAGACATGATCAAATCTAGTAGAGTCTTGCGGATCGGTACGAAGACGTCTGTACTTATCTTTGAGAGGCTATGGGGCTGTTAGGAAAACTTCCCTTTCTTGATTCCTTGTCGCGCGGTTTGATTTTGTTGAAGCTTATGTCATCAGTTCCTTCCCACTCATTTGAACACGATGCGGAGCACTTGATATTAGTTGGTCATCGAGGAGTTGTGATGGTGCTACATGTGTGGTGCAGGATGTTTTTCCCTGCATTATGAGGGCGGATTTCTATCATTTCCTCATGGAAGGGTGTTCGATCATTTTAGCTGGTGTTTGTGTATTGGTGTATATAGTACATTGTGATGTTTCTTGCGTTGTTATCATACAATATTGGTGTATATAGTAGATTGTTTACTCTTGTATTAGGCCGGTGAATGCTTTAAGACAAAAGTTATTCGATTCGTGATTGGAAGATTTGATATTTAATCCCTAAGCAGGAGAGGCGATTCGGTTATGGATGTTTAGGCCTTGGTTGACGAAGTAGCGAGATTTTGATAATATCTCCGGACATGGTTGAATTCTTATTTGTGTTGTGATGTCGTCATCCTTTTGAACGTATTAAGGCTCGTCAGTATGATGGTCTCCATTTATTGCCTTTAGGGGATGACTCTATGTTCCGAATTTGGGGTCGAATCGGTGCTTCCAGTGTTGATGGTTCAAGGGAGATGATACTTGAGGTGGCTTTTATACTTAGGAAGTTCGAATGTGACGAAAAGAGTTTGTTTGGAATATAGAGAGATGTGAATGCTTGATTATCATTTTGGGATGCAATATGGCTTCGAGTTTTAAACGTATTGTTGGACCTTCAATTGATGTTAATGGAATGAACTGATTCTTATGGTTAGTGGATGAGTGCGTACTTAGGAGAATTAACTGATTTCACAATGGATGTAACTATGGCAATACCATTGGAGGATATCAATATGAGGTTACACGAGTGGGCTATCTCCTGTGAGAAGGTTACAGATTGCACGATGTCTAATGAAGCTCATATAAAGAGTTTTGTCTTCTATCTAATGGGATGCGTGTACTATGATGTGGGCTTAGATCACTGAAGAAGATAGTGCGACTATCAGGAGGTCGAGTGTGCATTTATAGCTGATAATTCGGGATGTGTTATGCATAGTTCAACCAGAGATTGTGAAAAATTTGGCTGAGTAACAGTGTGAGATCATGGTAGCTAGGAGGAGAAGTCATTATGGGTCCTTCGTCTTGTGATTATGGTTTAAAGCCAAGTGGGGGAGCCTACCGTCGATGATGGGGTTGCATGGTTATATGCCTTTATAGTTTCTGGTTATCGGTACGTTAGTGGATTAGTTAATAGTGAGGAAGAGAACATCGGAGGTAATTCGAGTAAGAAATTTGATGAATATGTGCTATTGCGTGAAGGTTGTGGAATGACTCATATTGGATATTTCATTGTGAATGTGATGTGCAAGGGAAAGGATTACTTCAGTTGAATCTTTTGCAGTGTTCGTGTGCTAACAAACCACTAGTTGTTTGGTTATATATTCGTGACTAGCTTAGACGGGGTGAATCTTAACAATGATTCTATTGGGTTCAAGAATTAAAGTGTGGTGCCTAAGGATTTTCGGGTTCAACATGTGGCTAAGAATTTAGTTTTACAGCGGTGTGTGAAAGAGACTTGGAGTATTTCTATGAATATCACTAGGTCTGGGGTGTAGTGTTAGAAAGATGGAAGAAGCAGCTTCAGATTCACAGTAAATCCTTTAAGAATGGGATTATCAGTTTGAGATACTTTTGAGTGCATTAGGAGAGTATAAAATAGCTTTGGTTATCGAGATACATGGTCTTGTGATTTGGGGTCACTCGGGATGAGTGTCGATTGAGGTCCATTATGTGCTGGAAAGGAGAGGTATTAATTCTGAAGGCAAGTCAAGAGAAAACTGAGGAGTTGAGTCAGTTTAGTAGTGGTTTGGATCGATATGGTCAAGGAAATAGTCCGTTCTTTCGGTGCGATAAGGCTATACAGGTATTTTGTGGCTATTCTTGTAGGCTTGGCAGTGTCCATAATTTGGTTGATTTGGAGGGATTCAATTCTGATGGTTTTGTTATGTGAAAATGGGTCCCGAAAGAGTTATTCAGTTTAGGCCACGACTTGAGGTTTGTGACTTCTGTAGTTATGGGAAGTTGGTTGCGTGTTTCGATTTTCTCCTAAAATAAGTTAAGTGAAAAGTTGCTAGCCGATGAAGTGTTTATTCTATTGGTGGATCAGGAGTTATGTTGAAATTCTGTGGAAGAGGCATTGTGTATTGATTTGCGGATTCTTTGTTAGCACTATAGGAATAGCATAGTTGGTAGCCCTGGATGCCTAGATTTTGTTACTTGGCGCGGAAGGTTGTGGGAGTTTCTCCCATGGGGTGATCATGTAGTGTGATGTGTCATCCATTTAAGTAGTAGAGATTGAAATCATGTATGGAGATTCTGGTACTGTCGCAGGTTAGAGAGTTTATAGCTGAGAGACACACTATTCCTTTGGTTACGGACTGTGGAAGCTTGTTCAGGATTTGACGATTATTTGTATATGTCATGAATGGGGTCATTGTAGATCTTGAAAGGATACTTACCTATTTTGAGATGTGCGGAATCAGTTTAGAGGTCCATTGGCGGGCCTAGTGTGAAGGTATATTCAACACCAGATCGAATATGTTTATACAACATAGCATTTGTCTATGGATGAGTGTTTGGGTGTGGTGGATGTTATTCCCGTCAGCATCTATTTTATCTCTTACTCTTTATGGTATGTGGGTTGTGAGGCTGCTTGATTATCCATATGCATGTTGTGGTTCTGTGTAGGCTCTGCGGTGTAATATGAGCGAGATGGCTCTTAAGATGTTGGTTTCTTTATTGCACCTTAGTTCTAGTTCGCCGTTTGTGGCATATGATGCTAATCGTATCCCTAGGGTTATGTTTGTGCAATTGGCGTGTTTGTGGTTGATATACGTGTGTCCAGTGAGTATGAGAACTTTGGCTCGATGGGTGTCCCCTTGCTGATTGTTATATGTGGATCGGGTGGCACGCCTTCATGGGTATGATATTTGGATCGAGTTACATGCTGCAAAGGTATCATGTGTGGATCAGGTTGCAAACCGCAACGGTGGGATGTTAGGTACGGTTCCTTATACTTATGTGGTGTTTCACTTCTCCTATATGAGATAGATTCATATCATTTTGTTTGGTTCTTATATATGTTACATGTGCTGGTTAGTTATGGTACGTGGGGTGGTTCCTTTCCTTATTGGTCATATTCGAGTTGCGGCTTGTTTGCGCATGGATCGTGTCATATGATATTTTAGATGGTATCTGATATGGCTTATCAGACGAGTAACTTGTATTGGGCGAGACGAGGTTGTTGGACCTAGAATCAATGCAGACGGATTTGTATAGTGTATGTTTGGAGGGAGAATGTTGCTAATTTTGTTCAAAATGCGGCAATGGTTCTTGTTAAACAGAAGAACCCTATGATCTATTGATTTGACATGTGGTTATAAGATTCTGCACATCTCTTTCAAGGTTGCAGTGTTGCGAGGGTTGGAACATGACTTTTATGTGTCACGAGGTTTATTGCTGGTACTCGGGTCAGAAAGTTGTGGCTATGATGGTTGGATGATGTTACTATGGGCATATGAGCGAGGCGGTACATCGTGTGATTACAACTTGGGTGTATATGTATGTCTTGCTACAACTTGTGGAGTTTGATACGGTGTATGAATGCAGAAATCAGACCTTACAGAAAATTTTGGATGTTAAAATTTGGTTCTACGACTTTTGGCTAAGGTGGCACGAAGGATCTTTAGTCGGGGTAGTGCTAATGTGCTTAGATGGATTGAGGTAGCATGGGTATGTGTATGGTGAGTTATTCAGTGATTTTAGCAACTTTGGAATGATTGTTGGCACGTTCGAGGATGAACATATGTTTAAGCGGGAGAGAATGTAACGACCGGACCAGTTGTTTTGAGCTCTAGCATGTCGTTTCACAGTTTGAGACCTTGAGTAGCTTCACTTTATATATTCTGACTTGCGCATGTAGTCATTTTTGAATTTCGGGAAGTTCGATGCTGATTTGGAAGGATATTTCTCAATTTGAAAGCTTTAAGTAGGAAGAATTAACCAATGTTTGACTTTTGGGTAAATGATCTCAGGTGAAGGTTCCTATATGTACGTAAGGTGATTTCGGACTTAGGTGCATATCCGGGTTGAGTATTGGATGGTCCGGGAGAAAATTTGGCACATATTATCGAGTTGCATTTTTGAAGGTTTTCGAATTGCTAAGTTTGAATTAGAGTGGACTTTGGTGTTATTGGACTTGAGGCGATGTTCCGAGACCTTGGATAGGTTCATTTTATTTATTGAAACTTGTGCATGAAGTTTGGTTGTGATCCGGAATGTCTAACTGTAATTTGGACGCGTTCGACGAAGTTTGAATATTTGAAAGTTAAGAGGAGGTTTTGATCGTCGATTCATGATTTTGATGTTATTCGTGGGTTTTCGAGCCTTTGGACGAGTTTCGATAAGATATTGGGGTTGACTTGTATGATTGGACGGGGTCCCGAGGACCTCTAGTGTGTTTCGAGATAGTTTCGGACCAAATTCCTTTGCCTTGCTGTTGCTGGTTTCTGGTGTCAGGAATATGCTTCGCGATCACGTAGGAGGTATCGCGATCGTGAGGGGTTGTTGGATTTGGAGAAGAATTAACTCTTCGTGATCGCGGGAAGGCATTGCGATCACATTATGGTGGTCTGGTTGATCTCCGTGTTTGCATGGTTAGAGTCGCGAATGAAATGCGTTAGGGGGGTAGCCTTGCTTGGAAGGTTTCTCATCGCGATCGCGTAAGGGAGTTCGCGATCGCGGAAGGTATTTGTCTAAGGATGGAAAGTTTGGCCTTCGCATTCGTGGAGCTTGGCTCACGTTCTTGTTGACTAGTCTGGCTGAGGGTCACGATCGCATGAAGTGCCTCACGTTGGCGTAGTAGGATTTCCTGGGCGAGGCTGCTTGGCCCATCGCGATCGCGAAGAGGAAGGTCTGGGCAAAATATAACCTAGCAAATTAGAAATTTGCTCATTTCCATCTCATTTTCTCTTTTGGAGAGCTTTTTCATCCACCTATTGAGAATACGTGTTTCTAACCCACTTTTGATTATATTTCAAGTACAGGAATGGATTTTGACATGAAAATTGATAGAAATTGGGGGATTTTCAAAGAAAACCTAGAAATGATATTTTTGGATTTTGACCACAAAATTGGACATGGAATTGGGAATAAATTATATATTTGAGTTTGTGGTGTTATGGGTAGTATTTCTCTTTGAGAATTTTTGAAATATGGAAGCATTGTCCCGGGGGTTGACTTTGTTAACTTTTCGTGTAGACTTGGGAATTATTTCTAATTGATGAAATTACGAGTATTGAATATATTTTGATTGGTTTGCACGTTGTTTGACTAGTTTTGGATCGTTTGGCCTTGATTTGAGGTGCTAGAGAGGCGTTGGTGCCGGTTATTGAATTCCAGAGTGAGGTAAGTCTCATGTCTAACCTTGTGAGGGAGAACTTATCCCATAGGTTCTATATTTGTTGTGTACTACGTGTTATGGGAACTACACACGTATGAGGTGACGGGTGTCCGTGCGTATGCTAGATTCTTGATCATGTGCCAATAGACTTAGACTCACACCATCTTTTAACTGTATTGCTTGAGTTATCCTTGCCTTTTTAAACACTGTAATTTATATTATAGCCCGAGACTAGACTTTCGTAGAGTATCGGACTTGATATTTTAGATGCTCGACGAGCTACTTGATTAGCCATGGTATTCGTCCGAAAGTTTGTTTGAATTTTATCACTCACACTTATATTCGTTAGTGAGGTCAGTGACCTGTCAAAGTTTCATATTCTAATGGGATCGGGCCAAATGCCTCAGCAGTACTCTTATGGGATCAGGCCATCGTGTCGGTGTTATTATGTAATACACTCTTATGCCATTGGGATGTTTGCCTCGGCAGTATCATGCAACACATTCTTATGGGATCGAGCCGTTCGCCTCGGCAGAGTACATATTCTTATGGGATCGGGCCATTCCTCAACAGAGTACATATTCTTACGGGATCGTGTTGTTACGCCATGACAGGATATCATACCATCACTCTTATGGGATCATGTCATTCGTTTCGGCAGAATCGTGCGTAATATTCGCTAGGAAGTCAACGTATCTATGAATCTATCTGAATTGAGATGTGATATTTTAGTGGTTATTAACATGACATACATTCCATTCGCTGTAATATTCGGTATTCGAGGACTTTGCGTTTATTCTTCTGTTGAGGATATTTTTGGTGTACATATATCTGTCTTCACTGTTTTACTTGTAATGCTCCATACTTGTCTAGCTTTATTGTATTTTGATTTATTGGACCACTAGTAAGTATCGATGTCGACCCCCCGTCACTACTTCTTAGAGGTTAGGCTAGATACTTACTAGGTACGTGTTGATTTACGTACTCATACTACACTTCTGCACTAATTGTGATAGTAGTGAGACAGGTACAATTGGTGGTCATCTTGATGCATAGCCGCAGCTGTTGAGCAAACTTTGTGGTGAGTTGCATTTCATGTTACGAACTGCAACACATAGAGTCCCATCTTATTTATTTACTTTATCCTGTCAGTTTTATATTCCAGGCAGATGTTGTAGTAGTATTGTACTTCCTCGTAATTGCTCATGTACTTGTGACACCAGGTTTTGTAGGTTTCTAGTGGATGCTCACAATTGTACCTAATATTATTATTATCTCTTCGCTTCATGATTTATTCATACTCGATAATTTGATAAAGGAGAACATATGTTTCTCTAGGTTCTAGATTTAATTCTATTTCTTGTTTGGAAGTTAAAAATGGATAATTATGTTTAGAGGTTCGCACGTTAACTTGCCTAACAACATTGTGGGTGCCATCACGACCTATTATGGGATTCGAGTCGTGACAGAGAGATGAAGTTTTTCAAACAAACCTTTACTTAGAATATGAAAATCAAGAGCGAAGGGAGCATTTACTTGATCCAAGAGAGGTTGGTGTATATACACCCCATACAGTGCATATTGTACATATAGATTCCACATACACCATGTATATACATATACACCTTAATACACTATATATTTACACACACACAGTTGCAAATACCTACAATATTACTGATATTCTTATTAGATTCCCTTCCCAAAAGCCTAAGCTAGTAACTATTCAAGATCTCCAAACTGAGATAGCATTCGTTAAGGAAGAAATTCGAAAAATTAAGGCTAGACAAGAATTAGACCGTCTTGTTCTCCAACAGCTCTCTACACCACCAGAAGAGCCCAAACTAACTGAAACTAAACTAGTTGAACAAGAAGTTTTTATCAACCACCTCTCTAGAATTTTTATAAGATAATGGCATATGAGAGTCATCCTAATTGTCAATAAGTCTTTTACCTTGGATATCATTGCCTTATTTGATACAGGTGCAGATCTCAACTGCATACAAGAAGGGTCCATTCCAACCAAATTCTTAGAAAAAACCAAAGATATATATATACACACACACTAGTTTCTCTTCACGTGCGTTGCACGTGAATGCCCAATCATATAGTACGCGATTTGTAAAATAAAACCAATATATTATTGAAACAGAAATTTTGAGTAAATAATTATAGATGAAGAATAAGTACAGATTTAATGAATGATGAATGTGAATTGTCGATTGTTGAGATCAAAATGATTGGATATCGTCAAGATGATTATTATTCTCGTAATATACATTTACTGGAAAATATATGTTGGAAATACTAAGATATGTCGCACATACCAAAAATATTTAATTTATCAAACTGTTAGGAGTACCCATTCATCTTCTGAAAGGTGAAAGGTGCATGAATTAATAGAGTTAAATCACTCCTCTAGACATGAAATTGGCTTCAAACTTTATTGTCTAAGAATCTAATTTATACGGTAATAAATATTCGAACTCAAATACAAAATTTATAGTGAAAGCACACACCTATTTACATTAGTTCTGTCTTCTGTAAGACAATATCTATTCACTCCTCAAATTTATTCGATAAATTGTTCAATAGAATTTTTTTCTTCTATTGTTTGATGTTAATGATATAACACTCTCTCCAAAGGTTCAAAATTTATTTTTCACATTCATCTTTGCAAATATTTCTTCAATTATTTCTCTACATTATCAAGGAACATTGATACAACTCTACTTATTGATTGTAATTTATCCGTATGCAATTGTTTAAAAAATTATACATTTTACAATCTTACAGAAACTATAAGCATGCTACTACTTTTTCAAGAAATTAAGAAGCCAAAATTAGTAAACATATTTGATATTCTATCATACTAAATGGAAAAATTTGTACAATACATATTGCGAAAATACGTTACTTAGCAATGAGGGCGATAGATAGCCCCAAATCTTTCGGATGAAGTCATAGATATCCTTCATGTAATAAATGATAAATACCTCCTACTTCTCATCAATGCAAGACATAATTGTACGGCTTCATCACCATTGGCAAGATTAGAGAACAAAGTATCTAGTTTGTTAATATGGAAAAGTAGTTTGGCATGAGAAATTTTCAAGAAAATATAAAAAATTTATTAAGCAAAGAGTCTATCGAACAGTTTTATACGCTCGTTTATCTCTATACTTCATCTTCATGAATTTCGAACTTTATTCTTAAAATAACATTTGTGAACTAATCACAAACACAAAAATATAGGGAACTTAATTAAATATAAATAAGAAAGTTGTACGGTTTGTACCTTTGATTCTTCATCTCATGATAATAATGAAAGTGATTGACTGCAAAGGAAAGTAAGCAGTGATACTAACTTTAATATAGTAACTATTCTGAAAGACACCCCTTTAGATAAAAATTGCACCCCTTCAAACAATTTGATAGTTTTATTTATTTATTTTTAATAATTAGGATATTTAAATTAATAAGAAGGATATTTTAATAATTTAAATTTTTAGTTAAAAGCTTTCTCGCCACGTACGTTGCACGTGTATGCCAAGTCAAGAAGTACAAAATTTTGTAAGTTATATCAACATGCCAAGTCAAGAACTTCAAGATTTTATAAAGTAATATCAATATCATTAACATAAAAGGTTTAGTAAATAATTATTTACGAAATAATAAAATACAAGTTAATGTGAATAAAAATGTATTGTCATAGCGTGACTTGTTTGTCGAGATCAAAATGATTGGATATCATCTGAATCTATAAAGATGAAGAATCATAGTTTAATTAAATATTTGTGATCGTATACCTCAACAAATGTATTAGAAAATAGTTACAAGTGCAAGTAGATATGGTGTGTTTAGTGTCTTCTATAATAGAAGAATACTTTTCTGCCATGGTTCGGTTCTTTGGTTTCGCGGGTTACGACTTCTATTCTTTACTTTCATATATTTTACATTGTAGTTCTGTTTGTTGGACTTGTATTTCTTTCAATCATCAAATACGTAGAAAGCGATTATTGAGTACATCGAAGCAGTATTGGTTTTGTCGCCCTCAAATGGCGTCTACCATTAAGAGAAAAAAAAAAACAACAAATAGTGAGATATGACACAAATCAAATGCCTTCGAAAAAATAAAAGTGCAAATTTTTTTATAAAAGTAAATTTTACAAAAATCACAAAAGATAATAAATATACAAATTAAAATAAATAAAATTAAAAAAGTAGAACCCGTTTTTATTGTCACATTCTCTTTGATTTATCACTTTGATGTCGAATCCGCTAAAAAATACATCCTCCTCTTATCGATCGGGTATTCCCATCCCATTTAACTTCAAAAAACTATTCACTCACCTTTTTGTCAAAATTTTGCGGGAACAATTGACAAAATGAATTTAAGTGGATAGCACCATTCTCCATTATTTGTTGATAATGCGTAATTTGGTGGAAAGAAGTTTGTGAGCAAGGTGGAAAGGGTCCCAAGGTTATATCATTGGTCATTGATACTATTTATTTCAAAGCATGCACCGGAAGCCGTGTATTCAAAATATAAAGGCAGACAAAGTGATCCAACAATTCATAACACTTTTAAGACGTTTTGCTAATGTGTATGGCAAAATCGGATTTCCTCATGAAAGGACAAATCGAGGTCGAAACTCGGCACCGGCCATCCAGTCAGCAATCGAGATCACGTATCCGGCGCCAAGGTCGGAACCATATGATCGACACCGGGATCCCTATCCGATGCCGAGGTCGGAACCACGATTGATACCGAGCTCGACATTGCAGTCGAGGGGTCACGTCGAGCCTCACTTTTGTGATGGCCGATATGCCCGTTGTTTCAACTGTCGGCTCGTCCTCAAAAGTCAAGGACACTGCTCAAGCTGTACCAAACGTGCAGGGCCCTCACCAAAGATGCAGTACTTTTACCAAACCTGCAGTACTTTCACCAAACGTGCATGGACTTCACCAAATATGCAGGACACTGTGATGATTATCAAGGACACTTTATGGGCAAAAGGGTTTTGGTTTTTTCTATATATATATATTGGGCTTATCAATGTAAAGGGGATCCAAGATTTTTAGAGAGAAAGAGCAATATATTGATTATCAAGTTTTCTGATTATTTTTCATCTTCCAAGTGCCATATTCTTTCCATTTTCACGTTCAAAATACCTAGTATCAATTTTGTCACTTATCTATTAGTTCCCATGCATAAATTCAATTGTTTTATTTCCGATTTTCGGGGTAAACAGTTTGGCGCGCACCGTGGGGCCTAGATAATTGTGGCAATTTGATACCAAATTTCTGGATCATACGCTATTTTCTTTCCTTTCTTCAAAAAAGAC
>MCJB01034175.1:75920-109162 GCA_002018475.1 Nicotiana obtusifolia | reverse complement strand
AACTAGCGAGCATGTTTAAAAGAATGTAATTTTATACATCAAATTACATATTAATAAAATTGCTCAAAGTTCATTTCACAACTCTTGTCTTGTGTTCTTATATTTTATATATTTAAAGGTTTGACATTTGAATCAAATATTATAAAGTTTGAAACTAATTGAAACTTTGTAAGAATATTATATTTAACTTCTTTAATTCTAATTATAAGTTATATTTCCAAAAACTTATAATTTCCTTCTACTACACTACTACAAAATTTATAATTTTACAAAGTTTGAATAAGTTATATTTCTAATTATAAGTTATATTTCCAAAAACTTATAAGAATATTATATAGTAACTTCTTTAATTCTAAAATTCGGATTTGAAACATAATTTTCAATTATTTATAAAGTTAAATAAATGAGTCAAATGGTAATTAACTAATTATTAAAAAAAAATCAAAAAAAAATAGAATAAACCGGCGACCGGACCGGATCGGACCGGTATACCGGCCACCGGTACCGGCACTGGTCCGGTCGAACGAGCTTCAACCGGTAAGTCCGGACCGGTTGGGACCGTTTTGTTCCGGTTTTGGGCGTAGTAATGGTACCGGACCGGAAAAAAAATCCGGTCCGTGACCGGACCGGACCCGTAACCACCCTTAGTAGGAAGTGACGGGTCGGGTCCCATATACTCACCCATTAAATCTTCCTTAAATCAAATGACATCATCAAAAGCCGGCCAACAGCTTCTATCTTATCAGTAGTCATGACTGGAACCTAATTCTCTAGGGGTCCGAAATCAAAGTGCTGGTTTTTGGGATCCAAAGCACAAAAAATACGTGAAAAACAATTGAGACTCAATTTATATATAAAGTATTTTTTCCATACGCTCTATATTAACAGCACGTTTGTCCGTTAAAGATATATCACATGAATTATATGAACTATAGGAAAATTTTACTGACCCAATAATAATTCAACTGAATTTTACTGACCACCAATAATTGAGGATATAACGCATGCATAATACGTGCTATATATAACGTCTATTATACATGCGCTATACCCTCAAGTATTGTACCTCAGACCGATTTTTTTGCTTATTTAAGAGATTTCAGAATTTCATTAAAAATCCATTCAGGGTCCTTCAGGTCTTCCGAAATATTTGTTTGCTTAACTTATTTTGCATTTTGTCATATGTTCGAAGAGCAATAATTAGGGTTGTATTATATTGGGGGAGATGGAGTGAGGTTGTGGTAGAGAATAACTCGGTATGCATATTTGTTCTCCACAGTGTCATGTTAAATTGCCACTTACAATGGATTACGATAGATTAAATTCTGAACCTATAATTTCAAAATTGCAATGTGTTTAACGCTGGACAAAACTATTAAACCTTGTGGGTTCTGATGGTTTTATATAATGGAAAATTTTACCAATGTTACTACAAGATATTAGGCTTATGTAGTGCTAGCTTGTTTTTCTCTCTACATGAATAATCCTAAATCTATATACTAGCTTGATTTTGATACCAAAAAAGGAGATCCTGCTGATTTCACCTATGCTATGCCCATTACCCTCTTTAGTCAGCGGCAAGAGAATCTCTAAACTTTTTCTTTTATGAGATTGGGGAAGGTGTTCTTTAACTGATATCAAAGTTTTGCGAAAGGAATGCCTTGGATCAATTTGAATTGGCCAAAATTAAAGAACAAAAAGATCGCTTGGCCGAATAGATTAGCCCTCTGATTGAATCAGAGAAGGCACGACTAATTAGAAGATTGTGGCACCGCAACTTGGGTGAACTTTCATTACCAAGTGAGATGGTCGAAATTATTATTAACCGCTTCGCCAGTAAAGCTGCCTATAATGCCAACAAACCTAATGTTTCCGGGGCGAATTTACGGCACTTAGGGTTTGATTGATGTCTAAATAAGAGAATAAATAACTTATAGATGAGTTATATATCAACAAAGAAGACTAATAGCAATTACTGGGGCTCCATAAAAAGCTGTCTTACACATCTCTTTTGCCGCCTCATTAACATATGATCCATCTTCATTCCTATGTGTCGCGAGATAAAGTTGTCCTTGTCCAGACTTTTGTCTAGTCTCATCCATCTATAAATAAAAAAAATTGAAGTCACATGAACTTAGCTAACTAGGAATATACTTACCTGGACGGGGTCAATGGGCGATCAATAAGGCCCATGGCCTAGGCTGGTGACCTCCATTACATTTTAGGAGGGGTGCCCGCCTAAGGTCGGCCCAAGTGGTCGAGCCTACGTCATAATTTGTGGTATCGAGGACCTGCGTTCCCGCGCCCCCTAAAATAGAAAAGAAAAAAAAGAAACTAACTAGGAATAGTTGCTAGTTCAATTAAAGTATCTAAAATGTATTAATACCATTTCAGCCCTTCTGCTGGAGTTAGGTTTGGAGCCACCGATATGTGAAACAGTTTGTTTCTTCCGAATTTCAGCATTTCTTTTACAAATTTCCTTACAAAAAGATACAAAGATATTGAGATATACAAACAAATAGCCATATAATTACACATACTAATTAAAGAATTAAAATAAATACTTATATTTTTTCCGGTTATTAAGCAAGCATTTAACTTGTGGTACACTGTTATGATTCATCAAAGAGATAGGAGTAGTGTGTCTACTTATTTTCCTTTTATGTAGCATGGGCTGTGTACTTTGCTATAATGAACAAGTTTATCTTCTGTTTCAATTTTCATTATGTTCTTCATCTTTTAGTGGAAAATAACGTAAAACTTTTGCAGGCATCTTTTGCTTCTTTTTCTTCTTTTATGTAGTAGACATGTGATTATTGTTGCTCTTTTTAGTTGGGTTCGAGTTACGCTGGAGGTGAAATGTGGAAACACTATAGATCCTCCTAATTTGGGAGGGGTTTGAAAAAAAAAAATGTATGACAATTCTTGCATGTTTCATCATTAGCATCATCTTGCCAGTACAACATGCAATCATTTGTGCTAGCATCTATCTTTATATAATTAAGACAAAGCTTTTTGATGGTATTCTTGGCCTCATAAAAAGAATTAGGTATTCTTGCAAATACAAATGCATCCTTCAGTAAATCTAGCATCATAGTCATTCCCTTGTCACTTAGCCCAAAAAAATACTTTAAGTGCTACAACTTTAATAAAAATTCTAGCTTCAAGTACTTGAACCCACCCTTCATATAATTCTTCACTTCTATGTCTAAGCAACTCAAAAATTCTTTGTTATTTGAAGTAGGCATATCATTTAACATATCTTCTTCTCCAACTCCTTGTGACGAACCTTTATCATTATGCTCATGCCTTAAACCCGGGAACGCTTCATTTATCAACAATTCCATAGGATTTTCAAGAGGCAGTGCATCTGGAATAACCTCTGTGCTTCTAGAGTTCTCCAACACTTCTGTTTCCCCATGAAGAATCCAAGTGACATAATTTTGAGGGAATGACTTGCAAATCAAATGATCGTACACTATCTCTCTAGTCTGCCACTTTCCAAAATTACATTCAGGACATGGACATTTTTATTCTATCTCCTCTAGCTGCATTCTTAAATATAAAATTTAGAAATTGATTCAAATCAAGTAAATTTTTTTATTGTATTTCTAGACATTTCAATCCAAGATTTATCCATTGGAAGGGACTGATATATAACCTTTCATAAGTGAAACTGATCCACAATCAGATTGGTGTCCCACCGATAAAAAATCAGAAGTGCAATCCATTATCCAACACCTTAATGATTGAACTTCATCACGATTGTCAACACGAGCAAACATGGCAGCAAGCATAGCCATATGGTCTGAGTAATTAGACGGTGGGTGACCTTGTAGGTCCACCAGGCAGATCCGGTCTTCAACGGATTTCAAAGGAATTCCGAATTGTTTCAGATATGGCAAATAGGACTCATATTCAAGACTCGACCAAAGTTGAGTTGAACGACCTTCATTCTGCACGTTCTCAGGGTAAACTGGTATAGACTACCCAGTCCGTCTGCGTGAAACGCTGGCTGAATATCCATATCAGGCGTTTGGCGCACTATGCCATGCACCTTACGAGGAATGGAATCAGTACTTACTTAGTAGTGACTAAGTCCTGTTGTCTTATGTTATTTCAACTTGTAATCTACGAACTGCTATTTTGTTTGTAAGTTACTTTGCGTTAAATCGCAACCCTATTTAATGAATACTACCTTATTTTTTTTAAAAAAAAAAAAAAAAGTAGACTTGGACTAACAAATTGCAAACACACTTTCCACCAGAAGACATGCTGAAACGGAAATTTTTTTACCAATCTCTATGCTACACTGACAGAGACATGTCTGAATCTGGTGCTGAATTTACTATATATGTTGCCCTTCAGTGAAGGGCTTCTCTGTTCTTTTCAATCATGATAACACAATCTCCATTTAGAACTTCATAGATATTACTACAATAACATCACTTGACAAATAAAATAGAAAATATGCTATTGATTCATAAGCCTTTTGAATGAAAACAGAATTGATGTTCAGGCAACCTAAATCTATTGTCTGCACATTTTGTATTACAAAACCTCAAAAAAAAATTAATATTCAACACTATGAAGAAAACTAAATATGTTCTTCTCCCTATTGAAGGAGAATAATAACTTTTCCTGGACCCTGAAATGCCAACAAGCTTTAGAAATACCTCAAATGGTACCTTCAGATTCCTCCCTTGCTCCACACTTCGAAGACGGATGAACAAATGTACCTTACTTGGCGGTATCCGAGGCACTAGTAAGTGGAGTCTTTTTCCGGGAAGAGGAAGGTACACAATTTCCTATTTACTATGTCAGTAGAACTCCGAGCGAGGCCGAAACAAGGTACCCTCACCTGAAAATTAAAACCATACTTTCAGTGTCACCCCATATGTGTCTTAACATCTTACCCACTGAGGAACATCATGCAAAAACCCCAGCTCTCGGGCCGGTTGGCCAAATGGGCCGTCGAAATCAGCAGGTATCCGAAGTCGAAAGAGAATTATTGTTAACCTCGGGGACTACCTCGGGAATCTGATCCTTTTTACGGACGGTGCCTCTAACTCAAAGGGGTCCGGACTCGGCAAAGTATTGAAACCACCTACGGGGAATATAATTAGGCAATCTATTAGAACTGCGAAATTGACTAACAATGAGGTCGAGTAAGAAGCCATGATTGCAGGTCTTGAATTGGCTATAAGCCTTGGGGTAGAGGTGATCGAAGTCAAGTGCGACTCCCCGCTTGTGGTAAATCAAGTCAATAGAATGTTCGAAGTAAAAGAGGAACTAATTCGAATGTACTTAGACAAATTACAGGTAACGCTACATCAATTCAAGGAATGGACCCTACAGCACGTGCCCCGAGATTAGAACAGTGAAGCCGATGCTCTAGATAACTTGGGGTCATCGGTCGATGTCGATGAGTTCAGCTCAGGAACAATAGTACAACTCATGAAATCAGTGATGGAAGAATCTCACGCCAAAGTAAATTCGATGAGTTTAACTTGGGATTGGAGGAACAAGTACATAGATTACTTAAAGACTAGAAAATTGCCTTCAGATCCCAAGAATCGAGAGCTCTACGCACCAAAGCTGCTAAATTTAGCTTCGTCGAAGGGACATTATTCAGGAGAACATTCGACAGTCCTCTAGCCAGGTGCTTGGGGCCAGGAGATACCGAATACGCCTTGAGAGAAATTCACAAAGGCACTTACGGGAACCATTCAGGGCCGGAATATTTGGTTTGAAAATTAACCAGGGCCGGCTATTACTAGACCAAAATGGAGAAGGATGTGAAGGACTTCGTACGAAAATGCGACGACTGCCAGAGACACGCACCGATGATCCATCAACCGAGAGAGTTACTCCACTCGGTCATGTCCCCGTGATCATTTATAAAATGAGAAATTGACATCGTCGGTCCCCTGCCGTGGGCACCCGATAAGGCTTAATTCATACTATTCATGACCGATTATTTTTCCAAATAGGTCGCTCAAGCGTTAGAGAAAGTCTGGGAAAAAGAAGTTATTGACTTCATGTGGGACCACATAATATGTCGATACGGGATACCAGCCGATATTGTTTGCGATAATGGAAAACAGTTCATTGGCAGTAAGGTAAATAAATTCTTCGAAGATCACAAGATTAAGAAGATACTATCAACACCTTGCCACCCTAGTTGGAACGGATATGCAGAATCAACAAACAAGACCATACTTCAAAACCTGAAAAAGAGGTTGACCTATACCAAAGGGAAATGGAAGGAAATCATGTCCGAAGTCCTATGGGCATACCGTACAACCTCGAAGTCTAATACCGGGCCACCCTACTTTTATTGGTCTACGGGGCCGAAGCCTAGATACCAATCAAAGTGGGAGAACCAAGCCTCAGGTTCTAATATGCGACAGAAGGATCAAACGGGGAGGCCATGATCACGAGCCTAGAACTATTGGATGAAAGGCGGGAGGCCGCTCTAGTCCGGTTGGCCACCCAGAAACAGCGAATAGAAAGATACTACAACCAAAGAACCAATCTCCAACACTTTAAGATCGGGGACTTGGTGCTGAGAAAAGTAACATTACACACCCGGAACTTGAATGAGGGGAAGCTAAGATCGAATTAGGAAGGACCACATCGAGTCGTCGGAATTACCGACAAAGGCTCATACAACCTCGACGCAGGAAGCGGTGTGAAACTACCAAACAACTAGAACGTGGCACACATAAAGCGGTATGACTGCTAAGGTATGAACTTAATTACTCTCTAATCATGTTACGAATAGGACTAACATTTGCAGATAAACAAACAAGGATGAATATGGATGTTAGGTCTGAAAGCACGCTTGTACTCTTTTTCTCTTGAACCATTTTTGTCCCAAAATGGGCTTTGAGGCAAGGTTTTTAACGAAGCAACAGTAAAACGTGCTAACTTAGGTTCGAAGGCCGGTCTTAAAGCGGTGTCATTAGGCATTCATTTTGCATCAACAGTATCTGAGCCTTTTCAAGCTCGACCTTGAATAACGGGGGCCATTACCCTCGGAGTAAGGTTTTTACCAAGGAAAATTTTGGCAAGGAAAAAAGGTTACCCTATATGTTAGAAACTAGGGTTCAATGATTAGGATTCATTGTAAGGGCTAAACAGTCGTGTGACCCGTACCCACGTGGTCCACTTTAGCCATGATACAAGCTTTTATGCACTTTCGATCATGTACTTTACACACAAAAATAAAAGAAATTCCCGTTTTGCTATTACACATTTTCGTGCCTCTTAAATTGCGGATCCTAAGAGCCCACGGGCTACCCCTATTCGGTGACTATCGAGCCCAAGGGCTACCCCTACTCGGACTCTCGTCCGAAAAAAGCAACCGGGGCTACAAAATCTCCAAGCAACCAAACCTATTAGGTGGTGCCTAAATACAGAAGGCTACATCTACCCTAGAAATGGTTCGGAGACGTTTGAAGCTCGTAATCATAAAGTAAGGCCTTTATAAGAACTCGAAACCTACTAAAAGGTTACCCTCGACAAAAGCATCGTCTAAAAATCACTTAAGCCTCTTGGAAAAACCTACGGTCAACCATCGAGTATTCAAAGACCCGAGCAAATAATGTTGTATCGAGCTTGGGCTCCGTTCGGACCTCTGAAAAAACGAACGCCCTATAACTACATTTGATTATATGCAAGGCATTAGAAACATTACAAGAACAAAAATTGTGAAAAGATGCTGAAAAAGTAAAGACACGAAATTGTCAGAAAGAGAAATTTTTATATATATTTCAGAATATATTTACAAAGGCCCAACAAAAACAGACTCAAAATAAACAAAAAAAATAATACATGAGACAAAAACTAAAAAAGCACTATGGCATCTACGCCTGATCTTTACCGGGCCAGAATCGTCGCTAGGACCGTCAAAGTCTTCGGATCCCTCGGAACCCTTGGAGCCTTCGGCACCTTCAGGCTCGTAAAGATCCTTCGCCTCGGCCTCGAGCTTTTTGGCTTCCTCAATCTCAACAGATAAGTCGAAACCTCGGGCGTGATCTCGGCTACCTCCACATCGACCTTGTATTGGGCCACTATTTCTTTGGCATCGACAGAGGTTATGTCGAATTTGGACATTACTTCCTTATATTCTCTACCGAAGGCGTCCCACTCTTTGACGGCCGAGCTCAACTATGCTCAGAGATCATCGTTCAGCTGAGATCATTTGTCAGCTTTGTCCTTCGCCACCTGTCGACCATGGCCTAGACCTTGTCGGCTCGGAGTTGGTCGATCAGGTCAATCTTCTGTTGGACCTGCGAGGTTATGTTGTTACTCACCATGACTAGCTCTTCTTTTTTAGCTTCAAAGACCTTCACCTTTTCAACCAGGTCGGTATGTCTTCAGGGTCGAAGCTTCCATCTGAGCCCTGTCCAGATCAGCCTGAACGTCCTTGACGGCCTTGTCATGTTCCTCACTAAGGAGCCTATACATGTCTTTTTTTCAATCCTGCTCCTTGAGCTCGAACTCGAGCTGGCTCATTTCAAAGCAGTAACGGAGAATGCTCTCTTGGTGGAGCACCGAGGCCTGCAAAATAATGAAAATAGTAAGAGAAACCAAAACTTAAGCAGAATTCACAAGGGAGTGTAAAAGTGTTGGTATCTTACCCGGTTCAGCGCCTGTTGTGCCTCTTTGAAGAGACTCGACGTGCCTTCCTCGTTCATCTTTCCCTGGTCCTTCTCGGTTACCAGGCATCGGAGGTAGCTGACTATGCCCACTGGAGTGCATAGAACCCAAGCATCCTACGAAGCCGTAAGAATGACTGTTCTTTTGCGGACGGGGTCTACGCTCAGTGCGGGAAATTCTTTCACCAGTTTGGGCTACTCGGCCCTCCAACTTCCGAGGACACGTCCTTCTTCGGGATCTCCAGGTCACCCAGCCCGGAAAAATCTTCTAAAGTGGTCATGTCCATGCCATAGAAGAAGGAGTGGAGAGGGTCGTCTGCGCCGTGAACCCCTTCACTTGACTTTTCCTTGCCCGCATGGGCCGCTTCAAGCATGGAATGGGTGTAGGAGGACGTTTTGACGATGTCTATCACACCGATCGCCTCCTTCGGAACAGGAACAGCTTCTCGGGAGGTCAAATCCCTCGTCTCCCCTTTGGTCTCTCGTGTCGGAAGGGGACCGACCTCGTGGCTCCCTTCCTCGGTTGCCGTTTTCTCCCCGGCAGGGGTCGATCCATGAACGACAAAGATGTCGTCTTCTTTAGATTCATCTATGAGCCGGTGAAGCGAGTCGTCGTTCGGTACCCCGGATTTAGTACTCTTCTTGGGCTTATGAGCTCGGGAAGCTGCTCTCTTTTTTGGCTTCACCTTGGGACCCGTAGAGCCCGAGGACTTTGTTTTCCTCTTCTTCTCCCCTGCGGCAACCCTAGGCTATCCCTTAACAGAGGCATCAACATATAAGGACGCATCCTCGACCCCTTCCAGCGGCCTATGTTTGGTGGTCTTAGGAAAACCTACGGAGGATAGAGAAAAGGTCGGCATTATGTAAGCTTGGGGCAGAGTAATAACTATTAAGAGGGGAATCTTACCATGATAACGGGCCTCCCATATGCCCTTCAAAAGTTCGCGCCACGTGCGCTCGAAGTATGACATCTGCTTGCAGATGCTTTCAATCCACTCCTTGAGTCGGGGGATCGCATTGGGCCCAAGTAACAGCTGCACGACCACAAGTACTGTTGATGAGGAAGGAAATAAAGTGAATTTGACACTTAAGGAAAGCCTACACTTACGGGATGCATTCCACTTCTCGAGGAATGGCAGGAACTCAGGAAGGATCAGATCTATAGTTTTAACCCACACAAAACGCCCCTGCCACCCTCCGTCCCGATCTTTGTCGATGCTCAAGGGAGCCTTGTTGGGTCGGCGAGCAAGCTTGACTAGTCCCCCTCGAAAAGTTTGGGGACTGTACGGACAAAACGAATAGTCAAGGGAGAACCGAGGAGGCTCGGTGTTCTTCTTGAAATGATATAGGAAGATCACAATCCTCCAAAGGGACGGGAGGATTTGCCCGAGACACACCTCGTACCTCTTATAATAGGCCAACATCACTGGGTCTACCGGGTCCAGCGTGAAGGGTTAAGTGTAAACACTTAAATACCCCTCCACATGGGTGGTAATATTGTCCCTGGGCCCGAGGACAACCATGTCCTTTCTTTCCCATTTACAGTATTCTCGGACTATGGGAAGGATATCTTGAGTAATGGAGCAAATGTATCTCCATGCTTCTTCACTTCGATCCTATTTGGAGGAGGCCTTCTCGATTTTGAAAGCATCCCCGATTAAACAACCCTGGTATAAAGCTTTTCATGGGGGACTCTAGGGCCGCCTCGGGAGAAGCCACCTCGGGAGCAGCCGCCTCGAGAGCAGCCACCTCAGCATCTGTGGCCTGGTGGGAAAATGATGGGGCAGCCTGCTGAGGAACTGATTTGGAAGTTTTAGCCATTACAATTTGGGAAAATATGATGACTTAAAGAAAAAGTATAAAGGTTTGCAGGAACAAGTTTGAAGGTTGAAGTAAAAAGTATGAAGATTTGAAAGTAGGATGAAGATCTGCGTAGAAACCTAAAAATAATAATAAAGATTTGAAGACCAAAAATGAAGATATGAAGATTTGAAAGACTTAAAAACCACTATAGAATTCGAAGGTAAAAGCTAGGATCAGAAGGTAGAAGAAGTACCAAAGGTCAAAGCTTTAATAGAAGAAAATGTAATCAATACGCGACGTTTGACATTAGAAGGATCGACAGGTGTCTAAAGTCAGAACGACGCGACTGATGGGACAATTAGAATTATTTGTCATCTTGGTTGTAATGTATGAAGGAAGGAACCGAGGTTTAGAAAGTAGAAGAAGCACAAAAGGTTGAAGCTTTAATAGGAGGAAATATAATTAATACGCAACGTTTCACATTCAGAGGCAATCAGCCGCTGATAGACACGCGTCCAAAGTCAAAAAGACGCGACTAATGGTACGTTTCGGATTATTCGTCATTTCGGTTGTGACGCACGAAAGAGGGAACCAGGGTTCATCTATCGTTTCCTATCGTTTCGGCGAACCTACTCTCTGAGAAACGAGGAAACTATCTATATACGGATGAACTCGGGGTTAGCATACAAACCGACTTCACGGTAGGTCAAACGAAGTAAGAGTATGAATGTATGAGATCGAGATCGAAGTTGGGAACTCTTTGGATCTACCCTAGATTGGGGTAATCACCACCAGGCCCGACGAGATAACACTTCCGGAACCTAGAATGAGCTTCAAGACCTCGAAAAGCACTACAAACAGTTGCACATGACTAACAACGGGTCGTGATATTCGCACCCAACCGAATATCACAATGCGGATCTCGCCCGATGTCGGTAGTGTGTCAGTAATTGACGAGAAAGGAGGATTTTTACCTTTTTTAGAATTGTACTAGGGATGAAACTCTCATACTATATAAAGGGGAGGTTTTTTATTCAATAAACACATGGTAACACGCATATCAAGGCAATACAAATTTATTTCTATGCTTTCTAGCTTCAACAAAGTCTTGACTTTATTTTGTTCTTTGTTCTTTGTTCTTGATTGGCCTCGAGCCCAGGATCCAACCGAGGGCAGAAATTATTGCCCAGTCCAAGTTCAAGCTAGGACATAATGTTATGACTGGTTTGATTATTCATTGTATTTTTAACTCATTTATCTAACATTCTTGATTATTTGTATTGAATCAATTCACATATTTTTAAAATCACGTGTAAATTCAATAATTATCCATTTTAAGGGTAAACGCTATCACTTCAAGTTTGAATTTTGAATTGGTCAATTAGTTTGAATTATTGAAATGTTGTAAAAACTTCGTAAGAATGACATGGTAATAAACATTTTGAAATATTTGAAAAAAGAAATGTGTTACAAAATTTGAGACGTACGGATAAGCTAACTATTTTTTCGAAGTCTTCAGCTCTTCCAATTTAACTAGTAACTCAAAATTCAAATCATAGTTAAAAGAAAAAACTTAATACCCAAAAAATGGAAAAAATATATAAATTCTCCATCAATAGATCACAACTTTACACTAGTCGAGAAAAGGAAGATATATCTTACATAGCGGGTACTAGGCTACTAGCTAGATCCTTAAGGATCAAGCAACATATTTCAGAATATAGCAGCCTTAATTAATTACAAAGATTACATATACTAGAGCGGATAGCTATATATAGAGGATGACATAACAGTAGTCATAATCAATTACCATATCATCATACTATAGAAACTATGGAAAAACAACTCTTCTATTTTTAGAGATCGAGAGGCCAAGATTCTGCAGTGATTTTGATGGGACAATGCATGTGATCCAACACCATCTGAGACTGAGTACATCCACCATTAAAATGCATCCCTTCTATGCCACCGAAACTCCAATCTGATGAATTATTCATCCCAAAAGTCGTAGCCGTAGGGTTTTGATCATTGTAACAACCAGAATATGGTGAAAAACTGGCTTCTGTTTTCATTGTTGAGTTAGCCTGCATTAGTGGAACTTGCTGTTTTTCATTTCTCTTTGAAGTGCAAAGGGAATTGCCAAAGAGGAAAGATGATAGTGAGGAGTTTTTGTTTATGCTTTCTTTGTATTTTTTGGTGCTTTGGGATGTAGAAAAGGAGGCAGCAGAAGAAAGGTCACTATTATTTATTGGGAAGAGGTTTGTTTGGGAAACATTAATGGGATTGAAGAGGGATTTCATAAGATCGTTTTCTTGGTGGTGAAATAGATAAAGATTGTGCAACGATTGCACTGAGTTTTGTGATATTTGGAATGATTCTTGCCAATGTGTAGTAGTTGTGGTTTTTGGATTTGGTGTTTCAGCCAATATAGGATTTGCAGCTGCTTCTGCTGCTGCTGTGTTGAGAAAAGATGATGATGGCCATGTTTTCAAGCTTGTAGGGTAGCCATAGTTTTGTCCTGCAGCATGGTATATTGGATTTTTCTTCTCCCCTATTTTGTGTAGTATCCTGCATATCACCCATTCCTCCTGCCAAGTTTATTACAACTTTTTAACGAACATTACAAAAAGAAATAGAATTAGCTACAAGCTTTGTCGTTAATCTTTTGTCGTTAATCTGTCGCTTAATCACTCGTAGCTAACATAAATTCTTTATAATTTGTCGCTTTCTAATTAACAACATAATTTGTGAATCGCCGATTCATCTTTTTAATAGTGAAAGCACCTAATAACCACATATTTCAAGCGAAATTATATTTCTTTTTTCAATCAAAGCACCTAAGTGACAAGTGATAGGTTATACTATTATTAGAGAACTCTTTAAATCGCTTGTAGCTGACAGATTTCTTTATAATCGTTGCTAATTCTTGTTTTTATTAGTGAAAGCACCTAATATTACACTACTCTTTTTAATCAAAGCACCTAAGAACTCTATAATAACTTTTTAACGCGACATTAGGTTTAGGGAATTAACATGAAATAATCTTTAACATTAGTACATGAAATTCCAAGATGATTTTCACTATGTTTTCTTAAGAATCAGCAAAGTGAAAAGAGTCGGCAAGTATCTTTAGAGTACTATAACACCACCTTCTCATATCCATCCATCTATCCATCAATCAAGTCCACATCACATCAAAAAATATCACGAGACTTACTAAACAAGTCAACCCTAAAAAGGACAAAACCTATAGACCCTACGTACAATAAAGCTCTACAATTAATTACTCCCTTTAATTTCTCAATCTTTTTTTAAAGACCAACGTAGTAATTAACTATTTTTTTCGATAAGCGAAATATATCAATGGCATAATTGTCTGACACTATGTTCCTTGATCTTCAAAGAAAACCGACTCCTCCTACTCTTCTTTCTCCTTTTAGGATAGGATTCTCCTTGGCCCTTCTTTCACTAAAGGTCTCACTATTTTCTAGTAGTAGTAGTAGTTCCCGCAAGGGACTCTCTTTTTTATTGCTTGCCCGCCTTTCTCTCTCAGTTGGTCTCTTTCTTCTATAAAATAAAGCGAAGCAAAGCGCATGGCAAAGAAAGATAATAAGAATGACAAATTTACCTTAGAAGAGTAACGGTAGGAAAAATCACCATCAAGACGATATTCGTGCATAACCCACTTGGTTTTCTCACCCTTTGGTGCTCTTCCCTTGTAAAAAACCAGTGTTTTCTTCATCCCAAGGAGTGCTCCATTGGTTGCACTGTACACTTCCCTATCTTTTCCTGTAGCTTTCCAATAACCTGCTCCTGTTGCCCGGTTTGTTCTTAGCCCGGTTGGGTATTTTCTGTCCCTTAAGCTAAAGAAATACCATTCTCTCTCCCCCATCTTTGCCACTTCTGCAATTTTCACTTTCAAAATTACTGAACCATACCATTAAATTACCATAACAGTCGCATTCATGCTAATGTGTGCAATAACAACTAGCTAAGACATATTTTCTACTGTATTTGCTTGTTTCAATAAATAATCGTAGAGGTGGATTTGACACATATTAATTGCTTTCTGCAACAACAGGGAGATGCATAAAGTTTCATTTTTAGAAATGTAAGGAAAGAAGAAAATAGTACTCCTACAATATTCTATGGCTAGGAAAGGGTTAAGAGTCAGTGGACAACATATTTCATGTGCATGTCTTACTACTATTAAGAACTTAGCGAAGCTGGTAAATCATAGATGACATGAGGTAACAAAAGAGAGAGATATGTCTGAAACATAATTAAAGGACATGTATTATTAAGAACTTAGCAAAGCTGGTAAATAATTAATGACATGAGGGTACGTATCAATAGTGGAACTTCACAGAAAAACTTTCTTGGTGAGATATCATATGCACATGCAAAAGAAGAATGACAAAAGTATTTTAGACAAGATTCTTCTCATACTCTCATTATATGTTTTAGATATGAATAAATATTTCTGATGATAAAGTAATGAAGAATATCTTAAAACAGCAAGTACGTCTGCCATACTACTATATTTCATTACATGTGTTTACAACAGACAAATTCCAAAACTTTAAAACCATATATTTTCAAGACAAAGGGGGTAAAAAAAAGACTCTCATCAGCTTCCTTTTGAGTTACTACTATTTTTTCCCTGTACTTTGGGACATGAACAAAAGAAGAATATAATGAAGGCAATGTGTGTGTGTGTGTGTGTGTGTGTTACCTGGAAGTTCCCAGGGCTCACATCTGTTGAGGTCAACTTCAGCAATCTGAATACCACAAAAGGTGCCGTTAAAAACCTTAGAGGCAAGGTAGAAAGTGATAAGCTCTTCATCAGTAGGATGAAACCTAAAACCAGGTGGTAGACCTTTCTCATTATTCATGTCTTCTCTACTCAGTTCACACAATATTTCTTCCATTGACAACATAATGAATGATATTAAGTGATGTAGTAGCTGGTTAGAAAGTGGAGGATTATATATATACCAAAGAGAAAAGAAAAGAAAAGAAATTTGGCACTGAAACCAAAGGGAGAAAGGGAAGTAAGAGAAGAGTAATGAAAGTATGGAACAAGTGGAGAAAACAAGGATTGGATAGAATTAACAGGAGGGGGGAGGTGGTGAGTATTAATGAGATGAAAGGGACTATGAAACCCCACCTGAAATGGGTTCTAAAATTGGTAAAAGAAAATGCAGAAAATCAGATATTTAGGAAAACGAGAGATTTTGGCTTTGTGAGGTGTGGAATTTCTTTGGTAGAGAAGAGGGGGTTAGTAAATGCAGAAGGTTTTGGTTTGGTAGATGAGATTTATGCGTGCGTGTGTGAGCATGTTTTTTTTAACATAGAGGGACTGTTGCAGTCAGAAATTTCAGATGATGGGGTTAATCAGTGGCAAAGAGAGAGACACATAAAATAGCACACTAGGAAAAGGACGCTATATATACAATGGACGTTGGGCCTAACTCATCCCGAAATATTAGCTTATGAGATGAGAGCTAGCTTATGAGATTAGGATTACCCAACACCATATTATAAGGAGACCAAATATCTCAAATCCTACCGATTTGGGACAACTCAACACACCCCCTCACGCCCAGGCCTGCACTCTGTAGCGTGGACAACATAAATGGGGGCTCAACATTGGTAACAATAATTGGGATGAGTCAGGCTCTGATACCATAATAAATGGACATTGGGTCTAACTCAATCCCAAAAGCTAGTTTATGAGACGAGGATTGCCCATATAAAGAGATCAAAAACCTCAAATCTCATGGAATAACTCAACAATGATATCACACCTCTACCCTATCTATCTCTTCTGATCCCAAAGATTTGCTTTGTATTAATTCTTCTCTCTTCATTGTAATTTGTGATATTTTTTCTTACTTCTTAAACTGCTAATGTGAAGATTGTATATGGTATGATGTACGTATTAATATCAAAGGATTAAGTACGTAGTGTTTCATTCTTATTTAAAGTTGGAAATAGTTTTTCATATCTTTTTCTTCTCCTTATGTGATTAATTAACATCATTTCTTCACATGGTTTTGATTCGAATTAAAAATAACAAGAAAAGCTTGTCCTCCTAAAAAAACAAAGCTACATGTAATATTTACCAATGAGATACCAATCAAGTTAGTGGCAACGTATTAGTACAATTTCATCAAACTTATTAGCTCCTATTAGCAATAGATTTTGGCTATTTTTTTCTATAAAAAAAAGTTAAAAAAATTATTTGTTCATGAAATATGATCAGATATTGAACAAAATTTGGAAAAAAAAAAATCAAGTTCCCAAGAAGGTTAGAACTAATTAAGAATAATTTTTGGGTGAAATTTTTTCTTCTAACTTATAAAACTTTAGCTTTCTTTTTTTCTAATAAAATACATGTCCAAATACAACTTCAATTATCAAAAATTAAACACAACTTCAAAATCTTTTTTTTCAAGTTTCAATCAAATATATGTTCAAAAGTTAGCTTTATTTTACGTCTTTTACCCTTTTTTTGTATTTTTCCACATTAGAGTGATAGACAATGGCGGATCTACATAGAGCAGTGCTCAAGCACCCATTGTCTTTGACTAAATCTAGTAAATTTACATAGGCACTTAACAAAAAACTTAAATAAACATTGGATAAACACCCACAAACTAAATTTGTTTTTTCTCTTTTTATCTTCGAACACTCACGACTTTGAAATCTTGAATTCGCCGCAGGTGATAAACTTAGTTATTTGGTGGCTACATACAATTAACTCACTAAGATAGTGATACACGTGCAGTGATGGTAAATACAATTGCAGAAATCACTGACTGTTAAAAGGAAAAAAGGTAAAGGAAGGGGTCTTACGTACGTAAGCCTAAGTTTAACTGCAATTGGTCTATATAGACTATATAGTAATAAATTGGCCATCTTTTGTTATATAACCAAGTAAGTAAGTAAGTAGTCAGTAGCAAAAAGATATAGCAGCAGGGCAAAACCTCAGGCCTGAGGCATCTAAAGAAATCTGAAGGACATTGAAGTTTTATATATATATATATATGCAGTTGCACACGTACGTTAACCTGCTCCTCTGCACCTCACCCTACTACTATTCCCTAGGGTCTCAGTTTCACCCTCTAGTATAGCTACAGATCCATAGGTTCCTTAAAAACTTTCTTTCTCTTTTTCCTTTCTGTATTTTTGTTTTTTTTTTGACAGAACAAAATTATAAGCTTTATCTTTACCTCTGCAGAGAAGAGAAGTGCTGATGCTGCAAATGCTTATGTGGTCTCACGTGCTACTCTGGAAAAAATAGATGAATTTTCCCCCAGTAATATCTGGGATCTTTAAATTCTAGCCGTTAAGCATTGATACAGTGGTAGAGTCGGGATTTTCATTAAAAGGTATCAAAATATAAGGAATTAAACTCATCTGAAATCAAGGGTGTCATTATATAGTGTGTATATATATATATATATATATATATAAATTACCGAACTAAACAGTATAATTATTCGACTGACAGAGTATCTGGTGCATGTGGCTCCGCCGCAGCATGTATACAGCTGATCCACTTTTACATTCTGTGTTCTTAACTCTATTCCTTTGTTGTTTTCCTAGCAAGCATAATTTATTTTCATTAAATGACTACTAAGAAGTTGGAATTAGTTAGGCTTTATGATGAAAATAACTTTGGTCTAACTAACTAAGATATTACCTCCCCCTTTCAGTTTTAATGGTTCACTTTTTGATTTTGCACTACTTTTAAGAAAAAATAAATGAAATATATATCTTACAATTTTATTTATAATAATAATAACATCTTAAAAAGTCTTATGAAATAATTTGAGGAATTAGCAAGGCCGGTTCTAAACCTGCATTTTTTAAAAATAACAAATTTGTAAGTATTTAAAAAATAATATTTAGTAATTTTTATACAAAAGTAGAGCTTTTAATATAAAAGGAAATAAAGCTCGTTATATATATAAAGTAATAGTTTTGACTTGCTTAAGAATGGATGGAAGAATAGTTTTCCCAACGTTTTAATTTTTTACTTTTTACTCCAACATTACATAACGTGTAAAATTTTTACTCTCCCTTTCTTAATAAGCCAATCTTTCTTTTTCCAAATCTCTTCATATTTCAAAAACCCTACATATTTTTTGTCTTTCTCCTTAATGTTCTTACTCACATTCTTTCTCCAAGATTTTATTAGTTTAAGTGTTCCACAATACTTTTAAGGTTTTAATGGTTCTATACTTTTATTACTCCATAATATCTTATCTAAAATCAACAATATCTCAAGAAAGACTAAATGGGTTGGCTATAATATCAATTGAAAATGAATTATTAGAAAAAATCGATTATGAAAAGATTATTAACAACTTTATATCTCAAAAAGCTAGAAGAATAGATTTCAAATAAAAATATATCTTATAACTTCCTTTTTAAAAATTTAGATCTCATATTCAATTTTAGCTTTAAACCCCGTATATGCTTGAGCCGCTCCTGAGAATTAGTAGTTAATGATAAAGGTAAAACAAGAAAAAAATATATAGTTTTTTCTTTTAATTTGCTAAAATTAACAAATAAAAATGAAAAAGTATTTTTTTGTATGGTAGCAAGTGAAAGTGAACTGAGGGAATAATATCTTTATGTCCAAAGTGAGAAGGTTATATTGTTTTCTGATTTTAGATCCAATATTGCACGTTAGTTCTTATATTCGAAATTCACTACTATTAAATCCAGATTAGCCTATAACTACCTTACTTTTGAATATGTGTCAAATAACTTCGTGAGCTTCGAAGGTACACAATATATACTAATAAGTAAAACTTATGTTTTGTCGGACTCTTTGAAAATATTATAGAATGCATGTCGAAACCTTGGAAAGTAGTATATTTTTGAAAAACCCGATACAAATGCGAAAGTATTTTGGACCATCCTTGTAATATGGAGTGAAACCTTTTGAATATTTTGATGTAAGTAATTTGAACTCTTTCTTTTTTTTTAAAAAAAAAAAACGTTTATTGCATGACATGTGAAATAAGAAAAGAGTGCATGCATCAGAGATCCCAGTTAATATTAAGCTTTTTAAACGTTATGTTTCCTCTATCCTATAGTAAAATATAATGTACTATACTTTCGAAAATTAAAATGTTGGGCAAGGCTCAAATCTACGTGTTATAAATGCGACATTTAGAGAAGGGATAGAATATTAGAATTGTAGAAAAATGTAACGAAGTAAGGGGTCGTTTGGTAGGCTGTACTAAGTAAAATAATTCTTGTATAAAAATTTAATCCGTCCAATATAATGTTTGGTTGCTCAATTCAATTCATGCATACCTAATACATGGATTACTTATACTTCATAGGAGAGCTTAGCTAATACCAAGGAAACCAAGGGATTACTAATCCCTGCATTAACTATACCTAGATAAGACCCTAAAGTTACTAAACCGCCCCTCAAATCCTTTTTCTAAATTTCTTTATATACAGAAAGAAGAATATTCAAGGGTATAATTGTAAAGAAGATTTTGTACAATTTTAAACCAAATACAAGCTTAGATTATACATTGCATAGCTAATTTTTAATACTATAAACTAATTTTTTAATAAAAATAATCTCAACACTACAATTCCTGTATTACTAATACCTACATTACTTATGTTCGTACCGAACGACCCCAAAATACTTTAAAATCGTAAAATATAGAGTAGTGGTGGGTGGGATCTAATATCTGTAATGAATTTTGAAATGGAAAATGTCGGGTCTGAGTACTTCAGCTTCAGCGCCGTCCTCAATATTTTAAAAATAACACTATGGCCTTCGATAGAGACTAGACGCCTTCACATACTAGTACAAAAAAAGCGACCTCTCTACTATCATTATAAATTCTTACTTATATTACTACACATTACTATATGTATGTAACAAATATTTTTGTTTATTCTTAAAATCGGTTAACAATTAAATTTATACGTGATTTTAAGAATACGTGATCTAACTTGATACAAATATGAGAAATTAGATTTAAATTGAAATTAATGATATAAAAAGTAAATGCAAACCACACAGGTTGAACAATGTTGGCCTTGAAGGTTGGTTACCCTCGAGTCAAAGACGCTGCAATCAGTGTCGGTGATAAGATAATAATAACTAGATAAAACAGTTTATTACTTTGGGATACGTGTTACAATGTTCTTTACAAATAATCAGATCCCTCTTTATATAGTAGATGAGTCCTTTTTTAGATACAATTCTGTATAAGGTAAAAAATCTCGTGATTTACTAATTAATCGGTTTTATTGACGTGCCGAGATTCCCGCTATGATATCCGACTGGTTATGGATATTTCGGCCTTCTGTTATTTTGATTTGATAATGTTTTCTCGAGTTAATTTGGAGTCGGGATCAGTTTCGGGGTTACGGACTCGATAATTTTGAAGACGCATGTTCTAATCTCGTGCTTAGGATCGATACAATTCAGGATCGATCTTTAATCCATTATGTTTCATCCCCGATCTGTCATGTAATAAGCGAGCTCGATTTCTATCGTATGCAATTTTTTTCACTTCTCTTCATTTATCCAAACAGGAATTGAAAGATTTATAAATATAAGAAAATTCAAACATATTATAAACTTCCACATATTAAGATTATGCGGGAAATATCACTTAATAACGAAGGTAGAATTTTCATTAAGGCATATTAAAATATAAAGAATTACACACATGAAAAACCAAAATGAATTCAACATATAGTAATATATATGCATAAAACAAATTTTTTTACTTACCAATATATTATAATTTTCTGGCGAAAGAGTGTCAGTTGACCCGTCAATGAAACTTTATGGTAAACAAAACTTAAATCAGTATTATAAAATGTTGTATATACTAGAATCAATTAGTAATAGAGAATTTTATTATGATTGGATTACTTTCTTTACTGGTGGAAAAACCAAACGAGAAGGAAAACAGGAATAGTTAAGTTGAGGATGATAATTTACAGAGGACCTAGATCGAAATTTTTGGGAGAAGGTAAAAAGGAAGATGAATGAATGAATAATGAGTAGGAGACTACACGTACGTGTAAGGGGCGGCTGTCATCAGACATTAATTACCGCAGTAAAATCATATGGTGGGTGACGGGGTTTACTCAACCGGGGTGGAGCGAGGATTTTAAAATTATGGGTTCGAAATTTTAATAATTTTAAGTTAATAGATTTTAAATTAATAATTTAGATATTTAATAAATTTTGTTAAGATAAATATAGAATTCGAATCAAAGTTATTGAGTTCAGTCGAACCGTTCATGACACTCTAACTCTAGCCGTGTACTCAACCATATGTTACCACCGTAGGCCACCACCATCATCACTATTCATTATTTACTGTCGGTTCGATTTCTATATTTTCGTGTGTTATAACCCACGCTTTTCGCGTGGAACCGGTCCTCTGGACTCGGACCGCCTAAAATTTATCCGGACAATAGGAAACGACCTAAGAAACATTGGTCACCGACCCTCCATGACCGTTTCTCATTTTTATTTTATTTTTGGGCCATAAAACAAGAACTCGATTCGATTTTTATATTTTCGTGTGCTATAGCCCACGCCTTTCGCATGGGCCCCGGCTTCCGGATGCGGACCGCCTAAAATTTATCTGTACAATAGGAAACGACCTAAGGAACATTGACCACCGACATGTCATGACCGTTCTTCATTTTATTTCATTTTTGGGTCATAAACCAAGAACTCAGCTCGATTTATATAATTTCGTGTGTTATAACCTACATCTTTCGTGTGGCTCCGAGCCTCCGAACTCAAACCGCCTAAAATTTATCAAAACAATAAGAAAAACCTAAAGAAGATTGGCCACCGACCCGCCCTAACCGTTCCTATTTTTTTCATTTCTACATATGCAAATTGCACAGTATCATATATAACCCCACTCACGCTTTCTGTTTTGGCAATTGCTTTCTTGTGCCTAGTGTGACACCAAATCCAAGAGTGTCCAATTATGTGTTTCATCTCTAATTTCAAGACACAGATTCTCACTTCTCTCTCTCTTCAATTTTTTTTACTTTAATACTCCTACGCGTGGCCCCTTCAACTTCTTCTTTTACCTTTATTCATAGACTCAAACTGGCTATCTGCGTCCGTACTCTTACCCCAATCTCTCTCACCTTGTTTTCTTGTCATTAGCTACGTTCAATAAATACGGTCGTCTGGTAGGTTATATTAAGTAAAATAATTTTTGTATGAAAATTTAATTCGTTCAATATAATATTTGATTGAGCAATTCTTTAACCCAAAAAACCTTCTTTCACTCCAATACGTACTTCGAAAGACACATTATGCAAACTCTTTTTTTTTCTCCAAAAAATGTGGCCTTAAAAGCTCCGTTTAATTAACAAGCATTAGAACTAAATAATCTCTCACTTTAGTGCTTCGCAGGAGATTTTCCTTTGGATCGTTACGACGCTCGTTGAACGGTTCAGTGTTTTCTTCTAGGTCGGCTGACCCTAATCTTCTTTGAGTTTATGATATTCCCTGTTGGTCCGAGCTTTTGTAGGTCGAAGCAAATAATAAATCTTGAGCACCTTACTAATTTCTTTCCCTTTAGCCATCGAGCATGATGTCTGTTTTTTTTTTCCTTTTGGTGACCCTTAAAGTTTTATTTTTTTCGACCCCATGTTTTCTACTAATTTTACTAGTTATGTCTATTTGTATTGTATTTTTTGAGATTACTTTTAAAATTTGGTCCTCGTTATTCTAGTGCATTAAATTGGATTAATTTTTCTTAACCTGCTAAACTAACGGAGGACAAAATTTAAATAGTGGCCTCAAAAAGGGCAACTTGTGCAAATTCCCCGAATATCCGTATCCGTAACATGCCCATCATTCATTTGGGCTCAGATGTATAGCCTTTACGAGCCCAAACTATTAATTGGGCCTTGCATGGGCAGACTTGAAAGGGGTGTTATGATTTTTAGCCCGCTACTATTTACATTTGATAGCCAAAAAAGTATATATGATTTGTATAATTATTGTATATAACATATTGAATGTAGATATATACAAAAATATATATTTTTTCGGCTATTATTTTGAGAGCGGCTATGCATTATTATTTTCCCGACTTGAAATGAAAAGGAGCACATTTAAGAGTAAAATTCATGGGGCTGCACATATAGTCATTCTCAGGGATGCAATTTACAAATTAGCCGGTACTTATTTTGTCTTGAAATTTTAAATTGAAAATTTCAACTTCAAAATAATTCAGGACATTTTCGTCTGAAAATTATGAAAAACTAAAATACAGAACGCACTAACTAATTCCTAAATAACAGCCCTCTAGGATGATTACGTGGTGTCTTTTCTACCAAAATCATTAGTAGCATTTAGCAATTCCAAAAGAAAAAAAGAAAGAATATAAGCATAACATCACATGTTTCATCAGAAGTTATGAATCTTGAAAGAAACAAGCTTTCATTTCAATCCAAAGTCAAAAAGCACCATGCTTTAAGTCTCAGCGTGCACTGAATTTCCTACTACTTCTGCTACATCTACTCCATCTATTCTAGTAAGTATATACAATTAATATACCATAAACATACTTTGCTTCAAAGCAAACTTACCAAGAATTCCAACACTATATAAACCTCACCTCTCCCCTTCTATTCTTCATTCATCCTAAGCACCAACAATATTAAATCCTACTGCTACTAATCCACTAGAAATGGCTTTTTTCTGTATTTCCAAGTTGTCACTTCTAGTCCTTTTTTCTATCTCCCTCCTAACCTGCAACTCATATGCTCGCGATCATTCGATCGTGGGATATTCTGCAGATGACTTGACTTGCATTGATAAGCTTATTAATCTTTTTGAGCATTGGATGGATAAACATGGCAAGATTTATAAGAGCATTGAAGAGAAACTGCATAGGTTTGAGATTTTCAAGGATAATTTGAAGCATATTGATGAGAGGAATAAGATAGTTAGTAACTATTGGCTTGGTTTAAATGAGTTTGCTGATTTGAGCCATGACGAGTTCAAGAAGATGTATTTAGGACTCAAAGTTGATCATGAATTGCTTAACAAAAGAGAAAAATCCCAACAGGAATTTGCATACAGAGATTTTGTGGATTTGCCAAAATCTGTTGATTGGAGAAAGAAAGGTGCTGTCACTCCTGTCAAGAACCAGGGGCAATGTGGTACGTACATTAATGTTGATTATATAGACTAAACCGTCATTATGTATTCAATAAGGATTTAATTTATATACATGAAAAATATATATATAATATAACATTTTACACCACCAAGAAACAAGATTCATCTGGTAAGGTAGCACGGGCTAGCCAGTTGTAGGACTGGTAATTGAAAAATACTCAGCGTTTGTAAAGTCATAAAAAAATAGCTATTATTTTGTTGCAACACAAAAAGTTCCAGCATAATATATAGTAGATTGGAGCACCTGTGTATGAACTTCCAGCATATTATGCTGGAACTCCAGCACACGGAAAATTCCAGCATAATATACTGGAGATTGGAGCACCTGTGTATTAACTTCCAGCATATTATGTTGGAACTCCTGCACATTATGAAATTTCAGCATGTTATGCTGGAAATTTTTCGGATTTTATATATTTTTGTTCAGATTTATCTTTATATAAAAAGAGACTAAATTTCGATTACTTTAAAAAATATGACTATTTTTCAATTACTACTTGTAAATGTGGCTATTTTGAATTTTCCCCTATTTTGATCATATAGATCAAACAGTCAGCACATTTACAATAGGAATTTAATTTATATACCCGAAAAATATATATAATATAACATGTTACAATACCACAAATCAAGATTCATGTGGTATGCTGCCTATTTAGATCATATAGATCAAACTGTCAATACGTATTTCAATAAGGGTTTAATTTATATATACTGACGATGCGTGCAGGTAGTTGTTGGGCATTCTCAACGGTAGCGGCAGTAGAGGGAATAAACCAAATAAAGACAGGAAATTTGACATCGTTATCGGAACAAGAGCTCATAGATTGTGACACAACATACAACAATGGTTGCAATGGAGGCCTAATGGATTATGCTTTTCAATTCATCATCTCTAATGGAGGTCTTCACAAAGAAGATGATTATCCTTACCTTATGGAAGAGGGAACTTGTGATGAAAAGAGAGTAAGTTCATATTAATTACTAATTACCAAATCATAGAATGTTAAGAGTATTTGTAGTTGGATCTCCAAGTTTTTGGAATGCTCCAAATTCGACCTGAGCATCTAAATCTGGGTCAATACCAGCAAAAACATCTCTGAACAAGGTTCTAGCACCATGCCAAATGTGTCTGAAGAAGAAGAGCAAAGCAAACGAAGCAATACCCAAAAGTAAACCAACCCCCTGGACTGCTATGAAAAACACCATTGGATTTCAAAGTAGCACGATCTAATTCAAAAATTTCACCCAATTGAGCACGTCTAGCATATTTTTTCACAGTAGTAGGATCACTATAACTGACGCTGTTGAGTTCAGCGCCGTAGAACTCACAGTTACACCTACTTGTTCAACACTATACTTCGATTTTGCTCTTCTAAAAGGAATATCGACTCTAACAATTCCATCGCCATCTATCAAAACGACCTGAAATTTTCTTAATGCTAATTATTGGTACTAATTAATTTTAATATTTCAGGATGAATCTGAGGTGGTAACAATTGATGGATATCATGATGTACCAGCCAATGATGAGCAAAGTCTATTGAAAGCACTTGCAAACCAACCTTTAAGTGTGGCTATTGAGGCTTCTGGCAGAGATTTCCAATTCTACAGTGGGGTAAAAACACTTCTAAACAAAAACTCTTAAGATTGCTATTATTAATGGATTTAACTTATATACGCTGGCATTTTTATATTGTTAATATATAAGTGGTTTGTTATATACTATTTTTAACAGGTCAATAATTAATATCTATTACAGAATTTACCTATAATTATCTACTGTACAATTATTTTTTGCACTATCTCTGGATTATGATAAACTCAATAGTATTAGTTAAATAGCATTGATGTAAATAATTTCTGGCGTATGCTAAAACTGCAAAAATCGATTTTCTTAATTACAATAAGTTCTCTATAACAACCATTTTCTATAACAATACTTCTTTATAATAGCCAAATTTTCTTTGGAACTGATTTTTCATATTATATACACTGGCATTTTTATATTGACAATATATAAGTGGTTTGTTATATACCATTTTTAACAGGTCAATAATTAATATCTATTACAGAAATTACCTATAATTATCTTACTACTTGATTGTACAACTATTTTTTACACCATCTCTGAATTATGATAAACTCACTAGTATTAATTAAATAGCTTGCATATGAAACTCGAAAAATGATATTGTATAGCCGCTCTCAAAATAATAGCCGAAAAACACACACACACACACATTATGTATGTTATATATAAAAATTATACAAATTTCAAATATTTTTACGGCTAATGAATGTAAATAGTTTCTGGAGTATGCTAAAAGTGCAAAAATCGATTTTCTTATTACAATAAGTTCTCTATAACAACCATTTTCTATAACAATACTTCATTATAACAGTCAAGTTTTCTTTGGAACTGATTTTCATGTTATATTATAGTATATGCTCTCTATAATAACATTTTGCTATAGCAATAAAAAAAAAAAAAAAGAACAAACAAGACTGTTATAGATATATTTGGCCGTACTTTTTATTATTAACTATATAGTACTGATGAGTGACTATTATTGAAATGTGGCAGGGTGTATTTGATGGACATTGTGGAACAGAGTTAGATCATGGAGTTGCAGCAGTCGGATATGGAACCACAAAAGGAGCAGATTATATCATTGTTAAGAATTCTTGGGGGCCAAAATGGGGAGAAAAAGGTTTCATTAGGATGAAGAGAAATACAGGCAAAGCTGAAGGCAAATGTGGCATTAACAAAATGGTTTCTTTCCCAGTCAAAAAGAAGTGAAATTTCCTCCTTCCAATTTCCAAATGTATTTTCTGAATGTTTTATTTCTGATTGAAGTATTCTGTTATCTTTTGATTAAAGAAATAATAACATACTAAAACACTATGTACGATGTAACATTTTTATTGAATTAATATTGGTTTCTCTTTGCTCTTTTTTTTTTTTGGCCGTGTCCCAAACAGTGTCATTTGAACACTTGGTTAAAAAAGAATTTTGAAGAAAGTCAAGTGCACCAAGTGCTATAGTTATTAAAGTCTATCGACGGCGGAAATGGAAGATTACCGGTAAGCCAGATGCTTCGCGAACCATATTCAACTTTAAGGTATTTCGTTGCACTTTAATCACCCTCGTGAAGAAGCGCACTTTTCAGAGATATTCAAGATATTCCGTTTTGACCTTACTCTCACGAAATAGGATTTCGAGGATTAGTGTCTGATGCGAAAAAGTTTTCTTATCCCATAAGTGAATTCTTTTTTTTTTTTTTTAATGAATCCTAACTATGTTTCTTTATTATTTAACTATACCTCCTACGACTTTATTCTTACGTACTTCTTTCGCGCCTAGAAAAATCAGATAATTGGCTGTGGAATTTCCAATGAGAAAAAGACAAAGAAAAGGTATAGAAAAATTAAAAGATTAAAATATAAGCAAAATCGAGCAGAGTTAAGTCAAAGTTAGGAGGGCAAATATTGAAAGTTGTCCCTTCTTGGAAAATGATATATGGCCTGCAACTTTGTACACCAACTTCCAACTTTAAAAAAACTTCCTCCGTCTCATATTAATAGTCGTGGTTTCTAAAATTAATTATTTTAAATTATTTATTATTTTAGAAGTTTTAAGACAAAATTATTTTTTTCTTTCTTTTTTTATCCTTAATAGTAATTATTCTTAAGATGGAGATAATACATAAATAGAATAAATATTCAACGAAGAGAGATTTTATCTTAAGACATAAATAAAGGTATAAAAATCTAATCCTTTTGCGTGTAAAAGAAAAACATGACGGATAATATTCTATTTTCCTCTAGTGATTTTCCCATTGTCTCTGGTGTAAAAAAATGTAACGATCGTTCCCACTAGACAAACTCCAGCTAAAAGTATTAACGAGGCAGTCATTCCAATTCCTATAGTATAACCATCTTCTTTTTTATTATGAGAAGCCCATAAAAAACCTACTGATCCAATAATTGCACCAATTTTACCGATAGCCTCAGAAATGTCATGACATGTTATTCTGAAACGAGCAGGAAAAAGTTTCGCGAGCGCTATAAAAATAATTGTGTGGGGACCAAAATTAGAGAAAAAGAATGTGAACCAACCATTGGTGTTATTATTCCAATATGAATAATATGGAATTCCAATTGCTAATAAACTTATTGCCATGAAGAAAAATCCCATCATTTGGATTTTGACTCTCCCAAAATCGATCGATAAAATACATAGTCGCAAAATAGCCTGGAATTGTTGAACAAATTGCAATAATAGCTTGGAATCTTGCAACTTCAAAAGCTTCTTGAAAAGCATTTACCTCTTGCTTTTTACTTTTAGGTAACGTTTGTATATTTGGGATTGAAAGAGATTGCTGCTGTAGAAAACAATATCGAGTAGTAGGCTGTACTAAGTAAAATAATTCCTGTATAAAAATGTAATCCGTCCAATATAATGTTTGGTGGATTATTTATACCTCATAGGAGGACTTAGTTAATACCAAGGAAACCAAGGGATTACTTATACCAGGTTTAATTATACCTGGATAAGACCCTAAAATTACTAAATCGCCCCTCAAACCCTTTTCCTAGCTCATGCCCTTAACTCAATTAAATGAAATAGAAAATCCCACAAATATTCAAGGGTATAATTGTAAAGAAGATTTTGTACAGTTTTAAACCAAACACAAGCTTAGTTATACATTGCATAGCTAATTTTTAATTCAATAAACCAAATACTTGATAAAAAATAATCTCAGCGCTACAATCCCTGCATTATTAATACCTGCATTACTAATCCCTGCATTACTAATTCTTGCATCACTTGTGTTCGTACCAGACGATCCCGCAATGTTTTGGAGAAAAAGGAATAAGAGGGTGGTGAATTTCTTGGATAAACACAAAACTCCTCAGCAATCTAACTTGCTGAAATATCGAGTACTTTTTCCACGTCCTTAGCTGCTTGTGGCACATTTCTTTCAACTAAAGCCGTATACCTATCAATAAAAATTACGTGCCAAGTTTAGTCTATGAGAGAATTCACATGACAAATATATTGGAAAATGGTGATCTCGAAGGAGAGCCTTGGCGTAATTGTAAAGTTGCTGCTATGTGACCAAGAGGTCACGGGTTTGAACCTTTGAAATAGCCTCTTACAGAAATGCAGAATAAGACTATCTACAATAGAACCTTGTGGTCCGTCCCTTAATTCCACAGGGATCTCAAAAAGAAGGATAATCTTAGCGTAACTGAGAAAGTTGTTGCTACGTAACCAAGAGGTCACGGATTCGAGCCGCAACCTCTTGCAGAAATGCAAGAATCTACTGCAATATCGGGCGTAGAAGAAAGCCGCGGTCTCTTTCTTTCGAATATTATGGTACAAATCCATTACAAAATATCTAGCGTAGAAACTAAGCAGTACAAATCCATTGCAATATCCGGCATATAAACTAAGTAGGTATTTTGTTCGAAGAGAGAGGAAGAAGAGAGAAAAAGAAGAAAAAATTTGTTAGGATTTTAAGGGAGAATCGTGTCTTAATTGAAAGAAAGAAAGAGAAGGAAGAGAAAGAGAAAGAAGAAAAAATCTAGGAGAGAAAGAGAGAAGAAAAATATAAATAACGTATTTCATGTTTCAATAATAATATATATCATACATACTTATTCTGCTATAAAATATAAAATATAACTATAAAAATAATATTTTAAAATAATTTTAATTTATAATAAATATAACGTACACTTTTATTATAGGAGGTAAAATTTCCGATTCTTAATTAGAGCTGGCCCATTCAACTAACCAACTGCCGGTGATGGGATGGTAGAATATTGTCATTGCTTTGGTACAAGCAACATCATATGTCATGTTAATAAAGAAAAATATTCCAATCATGATTTGGACTTCATCTTGTGACATAGGAATCGTCAAAGTACAAAATCCAGCCAAGTGTTTGGAAAATCTATAGATTACATCCAAATAGTGCACTTTCAATAATAAATAATAATAGTAATAACACGCTTCAATTCTAAACAAGTTATGATTGATTATGTAAATCGATTATATTTTCCATTTATATTCTTCGTATGTAAAATTAATGAGCTTACTTCATACCTAACAACTATACCAAGTGCTAAATGTATTGGATATACATTTGTTACTTTAAGAGTAAATACATTAATCAATGGGAATAATCTTGTATCATCGTTGACAATTATAGAAGGCATTACCGATGTATGGGATCTATTATTGCTCTTTTCTCTTTATTTTATGAATAGGGATCTATCATTTACCTTAACGTGCACACTGGTACGTATCAGCGGCGGAGCCACATGCACTCAAAGGGTGTCAACCGACACTCCTTCGTCAGAAAATTACACTGTTTAGTTCAGTATTTTTAAAGAAAAATATGTATATATACTATATAATGACACCTCTTGACATTTTAGTGAGTTTGTTTCTTTATATTTGACTCCCCTTAATAAAAGTTCTGGCTCCGCAACAGGTACGTATAGAACAATTTCAGTTCCTGCTGGAAGGTATTCCAAGATAGTTGTTTATTATCGTCAAATCGAAAATCATTACTGCAATACCAAATACTAATAATTCCAAAAGGAGATGTATTTTTTGCTGTTCGCAAACACCTAGTTTTACATAATCCCCAAGTCCTAAGAGTGACTTACTGTTCACTTTTGTTTGATAACATGGATGCACAGCGAACCCAAAAATAGTTGTACTACTCCTTTCGTGCCAAATTAGATGAGGTATTTTACTTTTTAATTTGTTTCAAAATAAATGACACATTTTTAAATTTCGAAATAATTCAATTTTAAACTCTTCATTTTACCCATTTTACGCTTAATGAGAAGCTTTTATAACCACACAAATATCATGGCCCAACAAAGCTTCTACCCATTAAATTTTTAAGACCACAAATTTCAAAAGTCTTTTTTTTTCTTAAACTCCGTGCCGAGTCAAACTACCTCGTCTAATTTGAAACGGAGGAAGTACTTTTCATAATGCAAAATCAAGTTGTACACACAAGGTACTGCATCAAATTGTACATAACATACTTTACATCAGGATGTAATGTTGCTATCCTAGTTGGCATATAAACTCTACCCGGCCAATGATGAGAAAACAGCATTCACTGCAGAAATCTTGTTGAAACACATAGTATTAAACTCGTGCTCACGCAGGACATCAAAAGCATTAGATTTATATCATGCAGCTGAACTCTTAAAAATCTTGCCTGCTTATCTGTTTCATGGTTTTCACAGTGCTCAGGCAAATAGTGAACTCACATCACGCTGATGATAAGCATAGATTAGTTATACAGCTAGCCCCGGTATATGAAAATGTGAGCTGACTCAAAAATAATGATAAAAATGGAAAAGATGTCACGTACTCCATGTATTTTGCTTTGTCACAAAAGTACAAAATCAAGTCAAGCATAGTCAAAATTTCCAATGAAACATATAATGCAAAATCCCTTGTTGTACAGGTAGCCCCTCTAGAAGTTGACTGCTATATTCACGAGAAACATCACAAAACAAATAAATCCCATGTATGCTAAGAAACAGGGAATGACAAGAATTCAAGGAGCTGGGAAAGAGCCATTGTACCAATTCTCCGGCAAACCTTCAGCTGAAGCAATAGGTATCCGGTATTTCAACACAATGACTTCCAGAATGCCATCTGATCTAAAACGTGGGGAACATAATCTGGGATCAACAGGTCCTGGCAAATTGAACGATACGGTAAAAGGCCCAGGAGGAGAAAGCTGCTGAACTTTCATCTCATAACTCTTGGATGAGTTTTTCAAGACATCACTCTCTGTAACCACACCCTCTATCCGGACTCTCCCTTCTCTCTGTATGTCACATTTTATGTTACCTGTATGGTATACACATCAATTGATTGTTAAATTCCACGTCTTTAAAGTTTACCTGTATTTAAGTAAATATGCTTCTCTTGCACCAAAACCTAATGTTCAATCATTTACTACTGCATAGCCAGTGTTCATAATACAGGAGTTCACATAACCAACCCCAATTACTGAGGTGTAAACAATAGAGAGGTTCATTTAGAAGTACTTACATTTATTTCTTACACCAGGAAGCGCAACACGAAAAAGATACGCATTTTCACTATTGCCTATGTCAACCACACCAAGTGATGGTCCAATTGCACATTTTTCAGCAGTGCCAGTCAGAGTGACAGTTGGTTTGGAATGATGAGACTTTGCACATTCTTCTGAGCTCATGCTTATAGTTGTGTCAAGAAAGCTACCTCCCTGCAGATTGTAAGATAGTGAATTTAGCTTCAGGGAGAAAAGTGTGAGGTAAGCAGGTATTTCTAAATTCATGCTTACGGATGAGTCAAGCAAGATAGCTTCCTGCAGGCTATAAGACAGAGAGTTAGCCTCAAGGGATAAGTGGACAGAGAATTTGCCTGCTGAAGCAGTTTCATATTTATTGAACCCCTCATTTTGTATAGATAAAGACGAGAAGAGTGTGATTTTGAGACCGCCCCC
>MCJB01034175.1:29136-75900 GCA_002018475.1 Nicotiana obtusifolia | reverse complement strand
CCCCAAAAAAAAAAATATAAAAATAAACTAAAAGAGAAATCAATTTGCTAAGTTTTCACTAAAAAAAAAAAAATTCTCTGACATAAAGCTGTTTTGCGTGACAAACCCTTCCCACCACTCCCCATTTTACCAAACTTAGAGGTTATATCAAATTAATGTTCTAATGCATACTGTCAAGGTGTTAGAGCCTTAAACATCCAAAGAACTTTCGGCAATTTTGAAATAGAAAGCCTCCAAGCATGTATTCAATAACCCCAATCAATCAAGTAAGCCTCAACCCAAAAATTAGTTGGAGTTCGTTATATGAATCTACGTATGCATTCCACTGTATTCATGTCCATTTCACTCTATTGCTAAATATTTTGCATTTAAGGAAAGTTAGTAGTAAAATTCGAGTCATGCTTATCTTACATGGACATACAAAATCAGTAACCAAAGTAAAGACTCCTGACGAACGTCGAATGAAATTTAATGAAGCCTGCTACTAAAATTTTGCAGGATTCAGCCTCCCTTGCCCTCTCCAGTCTACAAACGTTCTACTCACATCAATGAAGTCAGCAGCGAAACAAGCCCCGGGTCCTTTACAGATAACATCAATCCAAAAGTCCAGGTTTACAAGTAAATACACCCTAAGGATGCTATGAGTCTAATAGGTCAGTTGATTTATTTACTCCAGAAAAGATTCCTATCCCTCTATGAGCGAATGTCCACTGGCTTTCCTAAAAGACTCGTGTTAAGTGCTTCAAACCAAAGATACATGAAATCACATAGAGAAGCTTCCTACAGCTGACCATCTTAATCATGAAGAGTGAGCCATAGAAGGCAGGAACTTGACATTTCACATTTAGCTTAGTTTAAAAGCATCTGCCCCCATACTTGAAGACAGCAGATTTCTCCCACAGGTCATGAAAATACAAACAGGCCACACAAAATAACATTAAACTCACTGTTCTAACCATTTGACATTCAAACACGCTGCACCCAAACAATTGAGGTTAATTTTTCCCCATTTTGCCCATTCGCTTATGATTAGGACTGCTATAGATCAAAAGACGATTGATCGAACTCATATGTTACAGAACAACAGTCATGAAAGACAGGATTTTTAAGCTAACATCATATAACTACAACAGTAGGTGCAAAGTAGCACTACACCCACTATAAGAGGACGAATTTTAGTAGGAACATATATTTTTAAGAACTTTTAACTATATAAATAGAGCTCAAGTGAATGCAGTAGCTGTGTTCATACTCCTGCCAAATGCTATATCCGACCATTTAGCCAGCACAAAAAGATTTACTATACAAGAACAAGTTACATCTGATTCAAAGCAACAAACATTGTCCACCAAAAATGTTGCAGAGAAGAATCGACTCAAAAAAGACAAACTGATAGCTTTATAAATTCACAAAAAATAAACCCTAGCAAGGGAATATTTTAAATTGCCATAATTGTTCTACAATACTTTGCAAAGACAAAATGACAAAAAATGAAGAAAATTTACCCTCACTGTGTCGCTTTACTGTTCTTTTCTTTAGGAAATCCCGTAGCTGAAATTTGGACAAGGCAAGTTTCTAAGCTGAATTGATCCTTTTTCTAATGATTTTTAGTGTATTTATATGAAAATAAATGTGGCGGGGCGGGTTAGTTCGGCCCAAGAACCGGATTGGAGCTCAAGGACTTGGCCCAGTTGGGGTAAAGTGTCTGGCATGTATCACCTTGGATTTTGAAAAATATTGTCAAAATCTTAAAAAAAAAGTTATTTTATTTTTTGTTGATGAAATATCACATAATGTATTATTGAGATACAATTTTAAACATATGTATGAAAATAACCTAAATTTATTAAAATTTGTCGTGAAACAAGTTAAACATGACCACTCTTTATTTCTTAAGTTTGTTGGTAATTTTTAAAAATTAATCTGTCTTTTTAATTACGATGAATGAAGTGTATGAGGTCGAACTCAGGCCCGCCTATATATAGTCAAAATTGGGTTTCATTTTATACGGTTAGTATCCATCATGATTACTGCTCAGTAAATCGAGGTTGAGGTACCAAAGATTGAAGGTCGAGACCAAATGATATTGAATCAGAGTACGAAGTCAGGATGCCCGAACTGAGTCTATCGAGCTCGATTCGAGGAAACGTTCTAGGGTAGGTCATCAAATTTGAATGACGAAAGGACCGAAAAATTCGTAATAGGTAAGCATTACGGCGGGAATTTCGGCATCAATAAATAGGATCGTTGAACCAACAAATTAAGAGATATTTTACCTGGTAAAGAAATTCTTACCTTGTATAATAGATTATCTCCCAACTATATAAAGGGGCAATGTAATTGTTCAAGGAGGTTCTCAAGAAAATCATCAATATAAAAAAAAGAAAATAGCTTTTATTATTTTTCCTACATTATTTTATTCATCCGGCTCCAGTTTTAATTACCTTTTATCTTGGAAGAATCAGCCAAGGCCAGGATTATCTAAGGCTTGTGGTTTGCATCTCTTCTCCATTTATCTATTGACTTTAATTTCCGTTATATTATTCGTTACTTATATCAAATTGAGTCACATATCCTTAAAATCACATAAAAATTCAATTGTTATTCGAAATTCAAGATAAACATGAAGTATGAATTTATTTAAGATTCGCTTTTTACCCTTTTAAGCATCTAAAATAAATATATTTTCATGTACATCTCTTTTTTTTTTTCCCTAAGAAATCAAAGAAAGACCCATCTTTCTGAAGAGTTTTCTGCAGCATCTATACTTGTTTGGTTTTTTATTATTTCACCTGCTTAACAGATTTTCAAATTTAATTAGTTTCGTTATTCACAATTACTAAGTAGCATTTAGCTATTGGACAAACAGCCAACTTTTATATAAAACTTCAATATCATTGGGCAGGGTAGTGATGATCATATATAGACCATAGTTAGCTTAAAAGTATAGTTCCAGAGGCGACTTAACAAAGTCGGTGACCTAAAGTCAAACCTTGATAAGTGGTCTTAATTTTTTTTTTTTTGAAAAAAGTTTTTTTTTAATTATCTATTTTATCTCTTTACAGTTAACATTATTCTATAAGCAATATAAGTATTTAAAAAAGAAGTAAATCTTTTTATCTGATCAAATATTATTTTTTACTTGTATTATCTTTCTTTAATACTTTTAATTCATAAACTATCAATATCTTTCATAGTTAAGGCAATGTCTTTTCAAATTCTCCGGTCACCTAGTTATATCAAATTCTTTTACCTTTAAATAGGAAATCAAAAATATTTTCATACGCTTCTAACTGTTCAAAATTATGAAATTTGATTTTCTTAGTTTATTAAAAAATTGTACCTTTTTTATTTCAAAATTTTCAAATTTTTAAAAATTTATTTTCATAAATCTACTACTAGTGTAAAATGGGGCCCCTAAAATTTTGGGGCCTAAAACCCTTGCTTTACTTGCCTTATGCTTCAGCCGGCACTGAGTAAACCTCAATTGAACTTACCAAAACAGTTCAGCACTAAGTTACATTATGTAAAATGCAACTGAAACTGGCAAAAATAAAGAAAAATATCGCAAATATCAGGTAGTCTCGTCTAAGAATTTTTTTTTTGGAAACCCCAGGAAAATCCGCAGCCGCTACGGCTTCTGCCACAGCCTTTGCCCTTCAGGTGAGCACTCTGTGCGCACTGGGTAAGATCGCAATTGTATAATAGCCTGCAAATCACACAGAGAAGATAAATCGCACTAGGCAAGTCTTGTGCGACAGGCTCAGACCCAGAAGGCATCGAGGGTGGATCGATCCCAGGTCATCATTATAGATAACCCCCTCCAAACCAACATCTAAGAAAGTTGCATTCATGAAAGAAAGAAAGATACAGACTAAGTTTGAGTTTCATAATAACTGGTACATTTCCAGAACAGGAAGTTGGTTTTAATTAAGATTATAAGCTAACCATGGCGAACTAATCAGAGGACTCAGGCTAATAATCATTCTAATGAGCCTTACACATCCCATCTTTAAGAACAACTCCTTCGATAACACCATCTGAGTTTAGCTTGGCTGTTGCAAAATTGGTATCACAAGGTCCTGGCAAAGTGAAAGTGATAGTGAAGTGACCTGGAGGAGTTACCCTTCGCGCTCTTCTATTGAATGAAATTGGTGCCCAAGTGCTTGTTACTACACCAGCATTTACTCTCCCCTCTACCTCCACTTCCCCATTAAACAGAATATCAACTGACACATCACCTGCAAATACAATTGTTCACTTAGTCGTTTCTCTTCAATCTTTAACAAGATTTTCAGCAATATGACTATCAGTTTTCAAATGCATACAAATTCCTCAAGTAAGAGTCAGTATAAATTTTTTGATAAACATTCTTTGTACTATTTGTAGTTGATAAAGAATAAGCTTTGGCTGCACCGTGGATTGGCTGATGGTAGGGAAGGCTAGGCTAAGCAAGCACAGATTCCCTAGAAAGAAAGTTTTTCTCTCTAGGGAATCCGAACTAACTTTGTTCTTTTTAGAAGTTTAAGCTTGTGTTTTGATTCCTCTCAATGAAAAATGGGACTTGGGAGGACGATCTGGTTCCAAATCAGCTGTTCATTCAATACTACTACAGTTGGAGCATGCATTTGTCGAACAGCACTTTCTGCTTTTTCGGCCGTGGGTTCTAACCTAGTTTTTTATGCAAGCACATGCAGATCTTCCCAAGAAGGACTTGAAACTAAAAAGGGGGGAAAAAGGAAGCAAAACTGTCAAAACAGTTTCTTAGTAATTTCTTTCTAGCTGTTTATGCTGACTTAAGTTCTCAAACTATTGCTCAGCTTGGCACATACTAAAAGTAGATGTTTTTGGTGTGTTATATATAGAAGGAAATGATCTTACACATGTTTCTCGTGACAGCCGGTAGGATCACCTTAAACTTGTATGAATATTCACTAATACTGACAGTCACTGGATCAGTAGGAACTCCTGGTCTCCCCTCTACGGCTGCTCCAGTTTGTACGACATCATCTGGTTGGTATGAAAAGGGATATTCTATATACATATTCAAGTACTCAGACATATTCTCAGTGTTTCCCTAGAAACTTTCTTCCTGCAGATTGTAAAACTCAAGGATATTAAGACTGTGCATAGCTTGCAATACTGGAAATTAGGAAGGAACCCAAAAGAGTAACTTCATATCTGTGTGATTTGGTCATAAGAATGAGGATTGGCCCATGACACTATGAGCCATAGCATCTAAATAACATCAGTATACTCGATATCTTAGGCATGTTATGGGTTAACATTGCTGTTAGATTAAAGGCAGATGAACACCGATGATTTAGAAACTCTGGTCGGGCACTGACAAGAATAGGAATACATGGAATTGAAAAGTAAATGCACTTTCATAAGAATCAGGATATAAGAACACTCAAATTTGTAATCAAACTCCTCATCAGAATATAAAAAACATGGAATGAATGCAAGAAAACTCCTCACTGAAAGCCAGGAACACAGATAACGTCAAAAGACCAACTTTGAATGCACATATACATACAGTAAAGAAGGTCCAGGTACTTGTTAACCTACTGTAAGCACAGAATTTGACAGTAAAGAAGTAAATGTCATTTTTGCATACTTACAGAATGTTATCTCTTGCTCTGCAAAAATGGTAAAACACAAAGCTTAGTAAAGCAATGAATCAGTCTACAGGAATTCATAGAGGGTTCTGCCGAGCAAAAGGAGATAAGAATGAATTAGGGATTGTGGGAATTCAGTGAGGATTCTCTCTTACAAGGAATTGGTAACAGATTTATGTCAAGTGACTAGTCTTTTTTATTTTTCAATTTAACAGTATTTGTGCGTTGTTGTCACAATGAAAGCAGCCATTAGCATTTGAACTAAACTAAGCAGCATTTGTTGCAGGAACATGAGATCTAAGTCGCAATCAATCAAAGTGGATTTACGTACTAATGAATCGTAATCTCATGCTTACAGACAACTTAATGCAGAACTAATCGTAATTGAAGTGGATTTATGTACTAATGAATTGTAATGGCATGTACCAGCGTAATCTCTTGTAGATTTTACATTGACTGTCAAATAATGACAACTAAATGAAGCAATCTGTGCAGATATAGACACATAAAAAAGTGCTTCCGAAGATATAGATCCAAGGCCAACGTGAAAGAAACATGTGATGCACAACTAATTTATCTTTTCTTCTGCTTATATCCAAACTTCGAGTTACCCTTATTTTAAGACAAAAGCGCAAGTAGATTTCACTACCCCACACATTTTCCTCTTAAAATTCACATTACCCTAGAGCCCTCTTCTCCAATGGGAGCGCTTATCACGCATATGTATCTATGCAACGAAACAGATCATCGTATAAGAAAGCAAAAGAAAAAAGGAAAACATTAAAACAAAAAGAGAAAATAAGTGCAGGTAGAATGAAGCACAAGGTAGAATAAAGCAAAACCTAGTCAGCTGAATGAAGCACAAAGTTCTCATGCTTATAATTTTTATACTTCTGTAGGTTGCAGGTCACGGTAAGCAAACAGGCGATAAGAAATTAATGTGATCAATCGCCAAAGACAAGTAAAGAATTCAGCTTTTTTCATGGCTAAGATGTAAGGAAATGTAGCTGATATCCAAAAGAATGAACCCTAGGCCAAAATGCTATACAAAGAGTGTTAAATGCCAAGTAAATAGTAAAGCAACAGATCATCGGATAAGAATCCAGAAAGGGAAAAATTAAAATAAAAATAGAAAACACAAGCAAGGCAAAACCTAGTCAGGTCAATAAAACACAAAGTTCCTCATGCTTATACTTTTTATACTTCTTTTTGCAGGTAGCAGGTGATGGTAAGCAAACAGTCGACAAGAAATTAATGTGATCACTCGTCAGAGACGAGTTAAAAAATTCAGCTTCTTCAGCATGTCTAAAATGCAAGGAAAGATAAATGATATCATAAGAAATGAACCCTAGACCAAACTGCTATGCAAAAGATATCAACTGCCAAGTAACAAGCGAACAAAAAATTATATCGAAAATCAAATCCTAAAAATCTCCAAAAATTAGCATGCCTTCACTGTTGCTTGGAGATGATAGCAAAGAAACAGATCATGATCGGATCCGAAATCAAAAAACAAAAATGCAGGTGACATGAAGCAGAAGATAGAGTTAAGTAAATTAAAACCAAATCAGTTGAAGTAGAAAGAGCAGAATTTACCTTGTTGAATTCACTGAAAGAAGAGCAGGGAATGAGGGCTGAACAGTCAAGTGAGAGTGCTATTAAAGCATGGGAAAGCAGGTGTTCCAGCAAGGACTGACGTTTCAAATCAACCTTGAAGTGCCACATTTGAATAAAACAGACACATATCTCTACCCCCATTTGGCTGTTTGAATCCGTTGAATATCTTTGTTTGGACATGAGATGAAACCACTAATGCCATTACTACTTTTCTAGGTAAACCAAATACTTGTTAGTAGTACTCATTAAATGCATCTTTCCATTTCCAAATACTGCATATCTACTTCATACGCCCCCATCTCTTCCGCTCAGCATCTGTCGAAAGAAATATATGAACAGATTTGTACTTCTATTTCAAGTTTCAATCTTTTCATGTTATTCATTTTAGTGTGAGCGTCATATCTCTTTTTAGTTTATTTTCTTCTAATGGCAACCTGAAGAAGACAGCCCCCTCCTTCAGAACAAATCCAGAAGCTATCTTGGATAATATAATATGCTTTTTCAAGTGATTTTTTTCTTCAGAAAATTAGGTTTTAATCATGGAAATAACACCTCGTAAGTGGATTATTTCTTCAGTTTCCTCGTTTTTCAGTGCCAGTGCAGTAAATATGCTGTTTTTATAGTCCAATACGAAGTAGGGAATCATTTGAACTGCAGTTTGCTGTATTTACATGGTGAAACATGCCATTATCTGAACCATACAAAAACCTACAAGTTAGTACATACAGCACATTAGTCAGCACTAATCCATATTAAGGAACTTCAGTGAAACAGCTTTCTGTGGTGGATTCTGCCTTCAATGGTTATCTACACATTGCCAGCTACATTTCGTATTTCACAACAACAGCTTCAAAAATGCCATCAGATCTGAAGTTTGGTGAAAACAACCTAGGATCGACAGGCCCGGGCAAACTAAAGGAGACAGTGAAAGGTCCAGATGAGCATTGTTGCTGAATTTTCATATCATAGACCCGAGAATATCTTGAGACAAATCTTCCACCAGTTGACGTCAATCCTTGAATAAGGACCTTACCATCTTTTTCTATCTCACAGCTGAACTCACCTGCAACAAGAGGTTAAAGAATTCATTAGCAACAATGATAAGATACCCCTTAATTAGGAAAGTTGCTGAAAATGGTAAAATGAGAAAACAGGCTGTCTCAATAGGAATGGAAGAACTAAAAGGGCATTCTGATGTCGGGTTCACTTCTCTGCCTACTTGAATATCTGTATTCAGAACTTCTTGGAAGTACGCCAAGAACTCCTGTGTACCACCCAATATCGCTTTTTTAGTGATAGACTGATTTCTGTTGTAATGATTCTTTCTTAACTATTGGACAATGACTACTTGGACAATGAATTCCACGTAGAGAAGTCTGATGTACTAGAATTACTATCAGGCTAACAGTTTCTTCTATGATAATGTCGTGGTTGCTGGATGTCAAAATAAAAACTATATAAAGATCTTAGCAAGGTCGATACTGAGAGAGTAAATTCAGAAGCATCTCCACCTAATTATTGCCTAACTATTTCTTTCTCAAATAGACGTCACAGTAGACATACTCTTATGTAATGTAAGTAGCAGAATTATAGGGATGCACAATAAATCTATAGGATTTCCTTTTTGATTCTTTCTATAGTTAGGGCTCTATGTACTTATATATACTTGTTACCTCTTGACATAATATACATCGAAATTGCTCAATCCTCTATCTATTTTACATGGTATCAAAGCGGGTTCTCCGGCTTTACCGGAGTTAGATAGAGAACTTATCGGAACTGTCAGTTAGGGTCAGAATACTTTTGAAGAGTTTGGAACTTTAAGTTTAACCATCACCACCAACCTAGGAAGGACCGCCTACCAAGATCTACATAACCCTAGGATCCGGTGGTCGGAGTAGGCACGAGTGGATCTCATGCGCCGACGAAGCATTTCCGACGCAATTTATAAAAGTAGCGCGTGGAGGCGTGTGGGTTATCGGAATCAAGTGCAGCTTGGTTCTCCGGCATCGACTTGACATTTTCGTCAGGTTCGGTTCATATTGTCGAGGTTTTGTCACATTTTCTCCGTTGTATTCAAATTTTGTTTCCTTCTGTGATTGCCTGATCCTTAGTAGTGAACCAACTTTGTGTGTGAAACTTTAGCCCCTTTTTTTCTAGCTTTGAGATTAATCTGTTGGTTAGTAATTCTTGGTTACTGATTCTTACCACTGTTGGCCGGACTTTTGATTGGTTATTGCCTATTGGATTGGCTCTATTGGAGTTCTATTTCTTTGTTTAATTGGGTGTCTTTCGTTCACTGTTTCGTTGGATAGTGTTATCCTGGTGGAGAACTTTTGAGCTTTATTGGCTTTTCTGACATTTATATTGATACTTTGGGGATTTTTTGGAAAGATGACCATAAATAGTAAGCAGGGAGGAAATAATACTACAGCTCCTAGCCCAACAATTTTGGTTTCGGATGAGTTTCTAAAATTTCTTCAATATCAGAATTCAATTAAGGAATCTTATTCAGTTACTGCTTTTGCTTTTGCTTTTGCTGGGTCAGATAAAATATGTCTTATCACCTCTTCAAATAAATGGGTGATTGATTCAGGTGCCACAAATCACATGACAGGTAATCCAAATATTTTTTTCTAGCTTTCGGTCACATAAAGCACCCTCTCCGGTTACTGTAGCTGATGGATCAACTTGTAACAGTGTTGGATCTGGAACTGTTAAACCAACTTCCTTTATTACCTTGTCATCTGTATTAAGTCTACCAAACTTGGCCTTTAATTTGATTTCTGTTAGTAAAATCACCAGAGACCTTAATCGTTGTGTCGCGTTCTTTCCCTATCATTGTTTGTTTCTGGATCTTGCAACGAAGCAGGTTATTGGTAAAGGATATCTATCTGATGATCTCTGCATTCTTGATGAATGGATGCCACGGTCTGTTACATGTTTCAGTGTCGTGTCTCCTTTTGAAGGACATTATCGATTGGGACATCCCTCTCTACCTCTATTGAAGAAACTATGTCCTCAGTTTCAGAATATTTCTTCGTTGGATTATGGGTCATGTCGATTTGAAAAACACCATCGCATCTCGTTAGGTCCAAGGGTAAATAAGGGAGTTGAATCAGATTTTGAGTTAGTTCATTCTGATGTTTGGGGACCATGTTCTGTCGTTTCTAAAACTGGACATAAGTATTTTGTCACTTTTGTAGATGATTTTTCTCGAATTACTTGGATTTATTTTATGAAGAGTCGTTCTGAAGTATTTACTTTTCTGCTTTCTATGCTGAAGTCAAAACATAATTCAATACTTCGGTGCGTATTCTAAGGAGTAATAATGCTAAAGAATACATGTTAGAGTTATTTCAGTCCTACATGAGACAACATGGTATATTACATCAGTCTTCATGTGTTGATACACCCTCTCAAAATAGAGTTGCTGAGAGGAAGAATAGGCATCTACTTGAGACAGCTTGGGCACTTTTGTTCCAAATGAAGGTTCCTAAACAATTCTGGGCTGATGCGGTCTCTACGGCTTGTTTTCTAATTAATCGCATGCCATCTACTGTACTTGGTGGTAATATACCTTATAGTATTCTTTTCCCAAACAAATCATTATTTCCGGTGGAACCTAAAGTGTTCGGATGCACATGTTATGTTCAAGATGTTCGACCATCTGTTACCAAGTTGGATCCCAAGGCATTGAAGTGTGTTTTCTTGGGCTATTCTCGCCTTCAGAAGGGGTTTCGATGTTATTCTACTGATCTTGGCAAATATTTGGTGTCAAGTGGCATTTTCAGAAGCTACACCATTTTTCTATGCACCTCTTATTTCTACTAATCAACTACTGTACCTTTAGCACCTGCTCCAACCGTGTTAGCAGGACCATCAATTGTTCAAGTTTACTCGCGGAGGCGAGCGACAAATGAGACATGTCCTGCAACAGTTCCTTCGTCATCAGATCCTCATCCGCCTAGTCCTCCAGAAGACCTTGACCTTCCTATTGCTCTTCGCAAAGGTATACGTACTTGCAAATCCACATATTCCATTGCTAATTTTGTATCCTATGACCCCTTATCCTCTGCGTCTAGATCTATGATTGCTTATCTAGACTCCATCTCGAGACCCAAAACAGTGAAGGAGGCTTTGAATCATCCTGAGTGGTCTGATGCAATGCTTGAGGAAATACATGCCTTAGAGGAGAACCAAACATGGGATTTGGTGAATTTACCCAAAGGAAAGAAACCTGTGGGATGTAAGTGGGTCTTCACAGTTCCGTGGCAAGACTTAAGGCTGGACTTGTGGCTAAAGGGTATGCTCAAACTTATGGGGTGGATTATTCTGACAACTTTTCCCTGGTTGCCAAACTCACTTCTGTCCGCTTATTTATTTCTCTAGTTGCTTCCGAATTGGCCTTTACATCAATTAGATATCAAGAATGCATTCCTTCGTGATAACCTTCGGGAAGAAGTGTATATGGAGCAACAACCCAGTTTTGTTGCTCAGGGGGAGCATGGGAAAGTCTGTCATTTGAAGAAGTCCTTGTATGGCTTGAAGTAGAGTCCTCGAGCTTGTTTGGCAAGTTCAGTGAAGTAGTTCAGGAGGTTGGGCTGAAAATGAGCAAGTGTGATCACTCAGTCCTCTATCGGCAATCAGTAGCTGGCACTATTCTCCTTGTTGTATATGTTGATGACATTGTTATCACAAGAAGGGACTATGTGAGGATCTCTTCCCTCAAGTCTTTCTTGCATACTAGGTTTCATATAAAGGACTTAGGCATGTTGAAATATTTTTTGGGAGTAAAAGTAAATAGAAGCAAGAAGGGAATTCTTTTGTCTCAGAGAAAGTATATTCTTGACTTGCTTGCAGAAACTGAAAAGTTAGCAGCTAAACCTTGCAGCACTCCAATAGTTCCTGATGTACATCTTATGAAAGATGACGACGAGCCTTTTAATGATCCAGAGAGAGACAGGAGGTTAGTTGGAAAATTAAACTACCTCACTATGACTCGTCCAGATATTGTTTTTGCGGTAAGTGTTGTTCGCCGGTTCATGTCTGCACCAACAGTCAAACATTGGGCAGCTTTGGAACAGATTTTATGTTACTTGAAAGGAGCTCCTGGACTAGGCATATTATATAGCAATCACGGCCATACTCATATCGAGTGTTTTGCATATGCTAACTAGGCTGGATCCAAAATTGATAGAAGATCAACTATAAGGTATTGTGTCTTTGTTGGAGGGAACTGGTATCGTGGAGGAGTAAGAAGCAAAGTGTTGTATCTCGATCCAGTGCAGAATCCGAGTACAGAGCTATGTCACAGTTTACGTGTGAAAGAATGTGGATACATCATCTTTTGACTGAAATTGGGTTGAAGCATCCAATACCAGCAAAACTCTGGTGTGACAATCAAGCTGCCCTCTATATTGCGTCAAATCCGGTATATCATGAAAGAACTAAGCATATTGAGGTTGACTGCCATTTCATTCGTGAGAAGATTCAGGAGAACTTGATCTCCACCGGCTATGTGAAGACAAGAGAGCAACCAGCTGATTTGTTCACAAAGGCGTTGGGAATTCGAGTTGATTATCTTCGTAACAAGCTGGGCATGATCAATATCTATGCTCCAGCTTGAGAGGGGAGTGTTGCATAATGAACGTAGACATATTCTGTTACTTAATGAATGTAGACACACTCTTATGTAATGTACATAGCAGAATTATAGGGATCTATTGGATTTCCTTTTGGATTCTTTCTATATATACTTGTTACCTCTTGACATAATATACATTGAAATTGCTCAATCCTCTATCTATTTTACAATACTGAAAGATATCTGTTAGATGTTCTTGTCTAAATTGGACTCGATCCATGAACCAATCCAAGTTAAGTATGCATTAGGGAGAATAAACAAGTAACACACAGCCATTCGGATATACTAGTTTTTACTTGCTGTCAAAATGGTATCTTGTCATCAATGAAACAATATATTGTAAGTGAAAACATTAAATTCATAACAGACTCATCAGTATCCCATAGCAACAAGCAGTGACATGCACCATAATGCACTTTCCTAGTCGAGCCAACTTCCTCGTACTAATATTTGAGGGAAAATTTCCTCATTTTAACAAGCACTTTTACATGAACCTGATGTGTATTCCATAGTATACAATATGACATGTTCCTTAGCTGATGATCAGTGGCAGGCAAAAGAGGTCAGCAATATGTGAGACAAGATGTGTATTCCGATGTACACAATATGATAAGTTACACAGCCGGTGATCAGTGACAGAAAAAAAGATTCAGCAATATAAGATGTTACATCGCTACTGCCACGAATATCTGTGTCACGTTTAAGATGCAAGCCCTTATGCATACAGTAGGTAAAATAAGTAAAAGGGAAAATGTGTGGACTTGGTCTAAGCACAAGCTTCATGAATTACAAATGCTTTATGACCTTCTGCAGTTTGGACGTTGTACTATAAGTTTTGTAATATCAGATTCACATACACTAAATTCCATGATCTTCACAGACTAAGAACTTAAGCAGATTAGTATGTTCAAACAGATAATAGAAAGACAAAAAGTTAAAGGTAAAGTAACACACCAGGGTCTTTCTTGACTCCAGGTAGGGCAATACGAAAATAGTACGCAGATTCGCTAACACCAATATCAACCACTCCAACAGGTGGTCCAGTTGCCCCTTTGCATGCTGTTCCAGTCAAGACAATAGGGACCCCCGAGTTACATTCTTCCAAGTTGGGAAGAGGGAGAAGGGACATCATGTACTGCCTGTCTAAATCACTAGTCATTGGATCGGAATGGGCCCTCTTTTTCACATTACCTTCCATCTTTATCAATGACATACCATTTTCAGCAGAGTCTTCCCCATTCGGTTTCTCCTTGGACCGCTTCCAAATTATTCTCTTAATCTTCTTTTCAGGATGTAAGCATTCCATGTCTGATACTACTAACTTTCTGTGTTCACAATGTCTTCACCAAAAGCATACCATAAGGCATTCAACAGTTATCCGCCTTCCAAACTAATTCTGCCAACAATAAAAGCAAAGAAGAATTACTAAAAAATTAGATATGGAAAAAGAAAGAACCTTAGGGCATGAAAAATACTTCAGGAGAAATACCATAATCTGCAATTTATTGGTCATATCCTATATAAACAAAAATGCAGGGTAAGACTGCGTATAATAGACCCCTGTAGTCCGACCCTTCACCGGCCCCTGCGCGTAGCGGGAGCTTAGTGTACGGGCTGCCCATCCTATATAAACAAGTCTACTGCAGAATGTGCAAGTAACAAGGAGAACTGCTCGTAGTATCTATAGTACAGTTAATACCCACAATTAAGAGGTCGATAAAAGAGAGATGAGGAGAGATTAAAGATGCGTTTAACAGGAACTGAATGGAGCCTAAGCAAGATATTCGGCATAAAGCACTAACCAGCCCCCAGGATCAACAAATGTCCTGCAAGCCATTATATCCTGGTCTATACATATGCCACCAGCATATTTGGAGAGGTTAGTTTTATTAGCACTAATATCATAGGGAACCACAAATCAGGTGTAGTGTGTTAAAATAGAGAAGCAGATGATCTGGTTACATCATTTGATTGTGACGTTAACAAAAATACATCTCATCAACAAGCCATTGTTGCACATAATCCCCTACTTCTGGAAGCTATGTTCATATTAGCGTATCCATCAACCAACTTCTCGATTGCATTCAAGGGACCACATTCGGTCTAAGATATGAAAAGCCTAAATATTTTCACCAACATAATGTACATAATAAAGTTACAAGAAAAAAAAGTAGAAAAAGAGAAGACTTCAAGTTTGTTGTTCACATTATAACAGGTATTACTATTATCTATCTTTCCAAACTAGTGTTGGTCACAACATGTTATTTCCTTCACTTGATTGCTAGCATAATTAGCTCAGTTCGTAATGAACAACTACAAATGCGAAGGGTGATCCACATTTGGAGAAAAATAAGAAGATTATGATTTGCCTTCACCCTGGCGGCTTGGAAAAGCTTCATTGGCTTTTCAAATAAGTTTAACTTGATAATTAAACTTCTATACCTTCTTTTGAGAATTTTAAAACGAGAAAGAACATAAATTGCATTCAACCAGTTAAAGAGAATTCAACTAATTAAATTAACTAAAAACAAGCAAAATTCTGCAAGACTAGAGCTGCTTACAGAAATATATATAATACAAAAAAAAAGACCATCTTTAGAGTCAAAAAAAAGCAAAGATATAAACCAAATTGCAATACAAATTCTAAGCAAAATAGCAAGCGCTAAGCACTATCCTTTAATAATATTGAGCACAAACAAAAGCTTCAAACTTTATTCTGCAACAACCCAGTTTCATGCAATGGCCAATTGGGTTCTCGTAATTTCAGACCGATCAAGTAAGAGTAATATACCTAAGGAAACAGCAAATTGAACCAACTCAGAAGAACTAGATTCCTCTTCAGACTTCAGAAACTCAGGGCTTTACCATAATCCCTTTTCTTTTCTTGCATTGGCTCTTTTTAATCTTTCATCTTCTGATATTCTCAAAGCTATGGAATGTGAGAGACAAAGGAAGATCAGGATACTTGAACAGTGAGAGACGGTGTTACATTAGGAAGTACGTGTCAATCGGAGAAACAGCCGGCAACCGCAAACATTATGCCATCTTAATTAAAGCAACTAAAATAAATGATAGTTAACAAAAAAAAATGAGCATAAACAACAATACTAGGAGTTGTTTGGTAGGCTGTACTAAGTAAAATAATTTTTGTATAAAAATTTAATCTGTCCAATATAATATTTAGTTGCTCAAATCAGTTTACGCATACCTAATACATGGATTACTTATACCTCATAGGAGGGATTACTAATCTCTGCATTAACTATACCTGAATAAGACCCTAAAATTACTAAACCGCCCCTCAAACCCTTTTCCTAAATTTCTTTATATACAGAAAGAAGAATATTCAAAGGTATAATTGTAAAGAATATTTTGTACAATTTTAAATCAAACACAAGCTAATTTTTAATACAATGAATCAAACACTTGATAAAAAATAATCTCAACACTACAATCAGTGCATTACTTGTGTTCCTACTAAACGAGACTATAAAGGGACAAACTCTTGGATAAGTGTCGCTACCCGGTTGTTATTGCCAGCTTATTTATTCTTATATTAACTAATCAAACTATTACTACAATATTAAGAGGTTGATAGATTGTAATATTCGTATAGGTGTAGTTTTTAAATATTTGAACAGCACTTCCCTTATGCTTTAATTTTTTTAGGTTAATTAAATTAGGCCCTTTTACCTTTCATAATAGAGTCAAATAGAAAAATTAAAATTAAAAAAACCGAATTGATTGATATGATAAAAATTGAAATAATCCGATTGGGAATTTGGTTCAATCATGGCTTGTTGCTTGATTAATATAATAGATTGCACTTTCCTTGTTTGTATTTGTTATGTACTTAAAAACAAGTTCAATCCAACTAAGCCATATGTTATGCTAATTTTTAGTGCTTGTAATATTCATTGAATTGTTTCTTCTTAATTGTCATCCAAGTTTCCATTTGAACTAAGCGATATATGATTATAAATTGAAGTTTACAAATTACAATTATGGCTCTTAAAAGTTGTTAAACGAAGTCATGTGGAACCAATGTGTTTATTTTTAAGATTGCTTGACCATAAAAACGATATTGAAAAGGATCTTCAAAACATAAGGAAATGCGGGCAGGGTAGAGCTCGGCAGAGGATTCGAGAATAGGATAGGGTACCTATGTACCTTCTCTTTTCAGTGAAAAAAGAATCAAGTCCCACTTAGTTCACAGTTAATCAGTTAAATATATCGCGTTTAAACCTCCAATTAAAAATGAGATTCAAAACGTATTTCATATTGGAGAAGCAACAAGAACGGCCATATGAACAAAGCAAATGTTGAAATACCCGAGGATATGGAATGTGATCAAGAAAGAAGAAAAAACAACAAAGTTCATTGACCAATATCACATTCTAGATGTCTCGATTTTAGTGGCGCATTCAGAATTTTAAAGTCGTGAGTTTTTACTTTCTGGCCATATAAAAAAATTGATTCATGCAAGAATTCATCTCTAATCACTTTATATTTTTACATTATATTCTCACCTCTTAACCAAAGCACCCAGAAGACTTTTTGTTTAATGGGTGCTTGTTAGTTTTTTATACTAGTATTCCCTGTATTTTCCATATAATTATACAGAGTTTGCGTCGGGATTAATGGGTGCTTCAGCACCCGACACGATCAACGTAGACCCACCCCTGTCGACTCTTTACTTCTAAGAGCATTTCAATTCTGTTTTTTTTTTTAAAAAATATTCTGTTCTGTCATTTCAGCTGGTGCTAAAATAAGAAAAAAGAACCAACATAGTTTACAAAATTAATCTGACTATACAATAGAGGCAAATAAATCATACACGCAATTGGATATACGTAAATTTATTGTTTAGTAATTTGAACTAAAGTTGTGTATTATATGCATAAAAAGAAACACCGCTGCTAAGGAATAGAAACTTGTCTCTTGCAGTTTATTTCGGTTGACGGGCTTGGTAGCTTTCATTTCCTCTTTTTTATTCTCCCAACAAAGAGAAATCACAGGTTAATTAATAAAGATACTAACGCATGTTTCGTTTTCTTCCGTTCTATTTTTTTTTTATTGGAGTTACTATTTCTCTTTTTGTAACGGGGCATGAGACGATGATCGAAATTTAATCAGAATAATTTACGAATAAAAAAGTGGGACTACGCCTCAATTATACACTCCTTTCATTTTACGAATCCTCATTGATTCTGAACTTCGTTCGCGAAGAAATCAGACTTTTGACGGGCCAACCCTAAGAAAGAAGGGTGCCTTTGATAGCTCCTCCTTCGCTCCTTGCCTGTGTCTCGCCCGAACCCTCAGTTCGGGGGCCTTCATCAACATTTTGTCATTATTGTTATGATTATATATTTTCAAGCTAATAATATATTAAGAATAAAAATTTTATCTTTAAAAGATAAAAATAAAATTTACGTATATATTACTCTCGTCGGACGGACCCAACTCGTGAAAATACATATGTTTCTGTAACTCACGTAGTAATTTTTAAAGTCAAATTAACCAAAGAGACAGAGAGAGATTCTGTAGATAGAGGAAAAGATAAGTTGGACTCGTCAAAGGCCAATCATTGGGAATGCTTGCTTCTTAACGCCCACATTACTTTAGTGTAGGCAGAAGGGAGCTAGCTTTGAAATTCGAGCTTTTACTGCATGTCATTACATTTGTCGGATGGTTACATAGCACAAATAACAGTAGTAAATCTGGACATCGATTTTATTTTTACTGGTCTAATATTTTAAAAATAAGTTTTCAGTGAAAGACCCTATTTTATAGCGTTTGGGAAATGCAAGTTTGATCGAGGATTAAAAAGGAGAGATGAAAGAAAGGGCTCGGAATAGATTTAGGAGTCTTTGTGTAAGTCGTATGCGGTGAGAGTCGCACGTACGGTAACGAGGGGAGTTCGCGTCTGTACGTGAAAATGAAAAAGAGTCAACATATGGATCTGAAGTGTCTAAGCGTCTAATGGATGATTCTCCCACTAATAAAATAAGACTAAAAATCAAAAACCAGATAGCATATCGATATAAGACAATTTTCTTTTTTCCGTTATATTCGTAATATTAATTAATTATTTCAAACTATTTTTTTAAAATCATTAAAAATATAAATTAATTAATATGAGTACCATGATAACTTATGCAATTTATTTATTATTTCTTAAGGGGCATGAAAAGTCAAAACGTGACAAGTAAAAGTGAACGCTGGGAGTATATCACATTTCTTGTTTCTTGGTTTTTCCTTGAATCCTCTTTAACTTCCAATCTACTTATCCTTTATTTTGATAAAGTAAAGCAAAGAAAGCAGATCGTTCCCATCACCAAGATTCACTTTGCTGTATGTTTATTCCCTTCCACCAACTTTTTCTTTCTTCCATTACTCCTTATTCTCTCTCTCACACACACACCACACACACACACATATATATATATATATATATATATAGATATATATATACATATATATATATATATATAAAAACTTGTCTCTTGCAATGTCTTTTATCTGTTATTATTCCTTTTACCATTTTCTAGCATACATATTCCTCACTGTGTCATCAATATATATCATCCTTTAACTTCCTCTTTGTTACTTGTCTGTCCATTTATTTGCTTAATTAGCCACTCGATCGGTCCATCACCTCCCATACCATGAACATGGAGGTTTGTACACTAACATATCTTTTTCTCCTTTCTTTAGTCATAATAAAAGTTTTTTATTTGATAAAATACTGGTTTTAGATGAACTTATAAATATGGATTGATTAACTTGATTGGAATTAATTGATACGTATATAGTTATGCATTGTTGTGTGTTTGATTATTTCTTGATAACAACGGCCAATACTGTTGAGCTGTTTCACGTTAGTGGGATTTGAGGTCCTTGGTCTGCTTATATAGTCTTGTGAAATCCTCATCTGATAAGCTAGCTTTTGGGTTGAGTTAGGCCCAAGGTCCATTTATCATGGTATCAGAGCCAGGCTCATCCCAATTATTGTTACCGATGTTGGGCCCCTAATTATGTTGTCCACACTCCAGAGTGCAGGCCTAGGCGTGGGGGTGTGTGTTAATTTGTCCCACATCGGTGGGATTTGAGGTCCTTGATCTCCTTATATGGTCTTGGACAATCCTCATCTCATAAGCTAGCTTTTGTGGTTGAGTTAGGCCCAAAGTCCATTTATCAAATACGTGAATTTTATAATCATAAATTAAATTGTTCTCTTATTTTTTTTCCACCTGTAAAAATTGATCTAGCTAATTTTTCATTCGTAGCTGTAATAAACTAGTTAGTTTGCATGAATATCTGATGTTTTTTTTTTTTTCCTTTTTGGCAGACAGTTGAATTGAAAGTAGAGATGGTTGGAATAAATGAGAAAAGACTGCGCAAATGCCTGTCAAAGTTAAGAGGTAATTAATCATTAATTATTCAGTTCATTAATTTCTCTTTTGATCAAATTTAATTCCTACTATAAGGCAATTGTGATAAATGAACCTTGGCCTAACTCAATCTCAAAAGCTAGCGTATGAGATGAGGATTGCCCAAGGTCCATTTATCATGGTATCAGAGTCAGGCCCATCCCAATTATTGTTACCGATGTTGGGCCCCCATTTATGTTGTCCACGCTCCAGAGTGCAGGCCCGGACGTGAGGGAGTGTGTTGAGTTGTCCCACATCGGTGGAATTTGAGGTCTTTGATCTCCTTATATGATCTTAGACAATCCTCATCTTGTAAGCTAGCTTTTGGGGTTGAGTTAGGCTAAATTTTATTTATCAAATTGAAATTGATATCTTTGTGGGAAAAAATATTCAGGAATAGAGAAAGTGGAAGTGGATGGTAACAGTCAAAAAGTGGTGGTGATAGGCTATGCTCACAAGAACAAAATACTAAAAGCAATAAGACGAGGTGGTCTTAAAGCAGATTTCTGGTCTGCTCAAAATGAGCTTCTTCAAGCTTACGCTGCTTCTGCTTCTTACTCTTCTTCTTTCAGATTTAACAATTTTTTCTCCTGCTAACTTATGCTGCTCGGACTCTTCAAAAATATTGCGGAGCGCAACATGTCAAATCCTCTAAATGTAACATTTACGCAATGTTGCTCGGACTCTTAAAAAATATTGCATAGCGTAACATGTCCGAACCTCCAAATGTATTTTTTGAGGATCCGACAACGGTACGACAGTATTTTTGGAGAGTCCTAGCAACATAGCAGTTGAACACTGTCTTGTTCTTGATTACTTACCATTTTGTTTTTTTGTTTTTTTTTTCTTTTTCTGCCACTTGGAAGCAGTGTATACAAAAAAAATGAAATGGAGAGTTTTGAATTTCTTTTGATACACCTTGTTGCTTAATTTATCTCCAGATTTATGAAAAAATATGCAAAAAAAAATGAAATATGCAAAGATGATGAATTTAGTTGGATTAGTTATATAGTATTTGTAATCATAAATAATTTATTATATCAAAAATAAATATCTTATGTTGTTGTATTCACCTAACATCTCTTCATAAATGCTGCATTTATAATATTATTACATAACAATATAATTAATTTCTTATTTAATTTAAAAAGGAAATAATGAATATAAGGAAATAATGAAGATTTTAATATTAATTGTAAATTTTGGACAATCGATCTTTTAAATAGAACTAAGAGCGCACTCTTTCGGTTGATATAAAACAGAGTATAAAAACTGTATGCTAGTTACAATCATGTAATGAATCAATTAGTTTTTTACTTTTCTGGAAAATAAGAAAAATAATATTTAATTTTAATTTATCAAGATTTTAAAATAGATATTTTATGTAGAGAATTTAGTTAAGCTGCTTTTATAATAAAAGAGTTTAAAAGTTTTAAAATGTGCCACTTGTCCTTTACTCGGATTGATTTCACTCATATTTTGTCGATAATAAATATTTTGTGTTGGAGTTTTACACTTCTATAATAGTATATATAAATAAATATTATTTCTGAAACTTTTAGTTTTAAATCATCTCAAATTTTGAATATTGAAGTGTATTTATATTTTTGTGAAATAAAACTTTAATTTTCAATGTGTTCAAATAAGAAATTATATAAGATGAAATATTAATTAATATTGAAGTATTAAATGTTAGAAGATCCTACATATTTGTTCAAATAATAATAAGCAAGTTGTAATTTTAGCTAAGAAAAGCTTTATTTTTAAAGTGTTCAAATGAGAAAAGAAATTATAAAAATAAAATTTAAGTGATTTTAAAATCATATACGTTAGGAATTCTTGCGTATAATTTAAATAAGAAACAATTTACTAAGCTATATTTTATTTTTATTTTAAATTCTTCAATATTAGAAAAATAATTAAACACTATTTTTTCGACGCGGATACTCTTTATCGACATATATAAAATTATAAAAAACATAAGCCCTTCAAAATATAAATTTTAAAAAATATAAACACTATTTTTTCGGTTCGGTTTTCTAAAATTTCAGTTTAATTTATTCGGATTTCGATTTTTGATTTTAATAACCAAACCAAACCAAAGTTTTTACGGTTCGGTGCGGTTTTTTCAAGGTTCGGTTCGGTTATTTCCAGTTTTTGATTATTAACGGTTCAAGATTTTTATATCCGATGTAGACTCAATATGTTCAATGCTAGTATATATTTCTATGAATGTACTCAACCTTATGAAAGGGAGACATGTGCTGTTAATTGTGCCAGCAATGCTGCTCATTTGGCCAGTGTTAAACTGTTAATCTGTTTTTGATTGTGCTTGCTGATTGTGTAAAAACAGTGTAAAAAGCTTATTGTGCTTGCTGCTGTGACTGCTGTGCAAGGCTGCAAGCAACTTTAGCCACTGCCAAACTTATTGAGTGTATGCTGTGACGGCTGTGCAAGCAACTTTAGCTACTCCCAAACTTGTTGAGTGTATGCTGCTGAATCTCATATTGTTTGCTGCTTAAACAGCTACTGCTGAGTTGAACATATTAAACAAATTGTTTCTGAAATAGATTCATCCAAATCAATCTGTTGAACATAAAGTTGAATCTCACATACCTCACTGCAATATACAATATACAGTACAAATATACATTATGAATGCCACTATGGCATTCAATATATAGTACAAATATCTCCACGAGAAAGTTAAAAATAATATGAATGCCACTATTCCAGTAGCAGATATAAGCCTGAATGCAGCAACAATGCATAAGCCTGAATGCAGCGACAATGCATAAGCCTGAATTCTTCGAGTCCACTGCTATAAGCTTGAATGCAGCTACTAATGCAGCAGCAGATATGACACTAAACAACACAATATTAAGCAAATGCCAACTCCTTTGTAAGGACGACAATTGCTTTTTCATGACAATAAGATACATATGATTTGGAAGAATAAACGTGAGCGGAATTGAGCTGATAGCACCAGTAAGACTCATGAAATCTCCCAAGAAAGGTAATAAAGCAAATAAGAAAGTAGTAGCCACTAGATAACCACCTCTAACTAGAGTTCTAAACGCTAGATTTCGAGAAGCAACTGCACTTCCTTTAATCTTATATTTTGTATCCAAGAATTCATATATTGGACTCGCAAATATCTAACAATAAGCAAAATAAGGCAATGTAACATGAGAATTGAACAATAAAAAAGTTCAAACCCCATATCCAACTATGCAGTAGCTGCTGCTGCTGCTTGCTGCTTGCTACTGCTGCTTCTGCTTCTGCTTCCTGCTGCCGCTGCGCAACCTTGTCATTTTTCTCCTTCAACATCCACTGTAATTCTTTTCCTCCCAAATGAGGTACTTCTCAGTAGCCCCGAACCATAACTTCCACATTTCTTTCCCAATACCATTTTCACTAAATACCTGATTTTTCCAACAAGTCATACAACAAAACCATTCAGAATTATCCAAATCCATAGAACTCTATCTATAATCTAAAATTTTCTTCCCAACTTTGTTATTTGAACTTAATAACAGAAATACATTAGCCCAAAACCAAATCAAACGTAATGTATCTCTTAGATATCATTACTTAGTGGGTAGGCAGCAATATATAGATACGCACCTTAAAATTAATCCTTAATTTGCGCTGCAGCAGTAAATTAAGATTTAAAGTAACGGCATTGAATAGAGAGATGAACGGCAAGGATCTGTTGAAGAAATACACAAGAGTGTGATGAAGGATAATTGATAGCGACGGTCAAGTAAATCCTTCTCAGAGAAGCAGAGTCTTAATAGGCGGCTGTTGCAATAGTATCGGCCATTTACCCCACTTCCCTCCAGATTTCATCAAGTGGTCATGCTGACTGTCTCCCATATCATTCGATAATAAAGATCCACTACTTGCCTTGTCGACGCTAAACTCAGTACCTCGCTAGAGCATTCCATCCTAGTGTACTTATCCACTGGCATTGAAGGAGAAGAATGACAAGGTTACGCAGGGGCATCCAAATCCGAATCTGTACGTTCTTGAACCGATAACCATCTTTCGGCGCAAAGTGGTTGCCGCTGTCTGCTTCTGTAGCAATGAACATAGGGATGATACTAGGAAATATGGTCCGAAGAATCTCGATAGTAGTTCCATGAACAATCCTTTGTGGGATTGGATTTTTTTTATAGTGGAAATGCCATAAAGCGCCCAGCTCAGTAGTGCTTTGCCACTACCCTAGCTAGCGAGATGATTTTAGCCACCGGGGACCGGCTCAATGAGCACCTTTGGGTGGTGTTTTCTCGATCAACTATCTGACGACTCACTCTAACGGCGTTCCTTTTACATGATGGGTCAGCGAGGAAATGGGAACAGCGGCTTAAGCCATTAGGTGTAGGTGCTTTCCAAAGGTGGAATCTTCTAGTTCTTCCTATCTGACCCAAACCGATCGATCTAGCCATGAGCAGGTTGAAGAGAGCTCTAACAGGCCTTGGAGGACCGAACCCTTTACACTGTAGGGAAAGGGTCAATACGTTTACAAGTTGTAAAATTTATACTATTTTTATATTGAGAAAAGAGAATCCTATGGAGATAATAGATTTGAAATTTATTAATTCGAAATTTTAATTTTCTTAATTTATTGAGTTTTAAATTAATAATTTTAATTAAAGTTATTGAATTTGATGGACCCGTAAATAATATGCTAGCTCCGCTCTGGATAATGGAGACATCTGCGATTTTACTTTTATGGAGAAAAAAAGGGAGGAGACATTTAGAAAAATCAAATTTCTTTTAGCTAATGATGGTAAGAATAGTTTATTAGGTAATAATATCCTAGACCAACTATGGTTTATAAATTGTTTTAAGTATTAGAATATAAATAGCACGGACTAGTCAGTTTTCAGACTGATAATTCAAAAATAGACGGCGTTTGTAAAGTCGTTAAAAAATAATCACTATTTTGTTGCTACACGAAATGTTCCAGCATAATATACTGGAGATTGGTGCACTTGTGTTTGAACTTCCAGCATATTATACTGGAACTTCAGTATATTATGCTAGAATATTTTCCGGATTTTGAACAGTGTTTTCCTTCAGATTTATCTTTATATGAAAAGTGACTAAATTTCAATTATTTTTAAAATTGTAACTATTTTTCAATTACCTCTCGTAAATCTAACTAATTTTTAATTTCACCCTGGAAATTGTTGTTCAGAAAGTGTAGGTGGCCCAGAAATAAAAGTATGTTCAGAAGTTTCATGAATGTGTCACTTGGTTGAACTAAAATTTCAAAAATGTCTATTTGACCTATCAATGTTTTAAGTGCACAGCAAAATTCTTTAATCAAAGGTCTCGAATTCGAGCCGTGGGTATGAAAATTTTTTTGGTATGAAGTGTTAACCTCCAGAAGTCTAGGACCATGAATCTGAGATCACTATAGACCTAGCCAACATGGATCTATGAGGCCTGAAGTCTAGCAAAGATGACATACACAAGTAGGTCTCAAAAGTAGGAGCAGTGAAAACGAGCGACAAATGAGATTCTCAGCTGGATAGTATGATTGAATGATTCACAAAAGTGGGGTGCTTTAAGGAAATGATGAGAAAGATGATTGGTTTCTCTCCTCCAACAACACAAGGTTAATAAAATGGATGCCTTTCCAGCTATTTTGAGCATTGACAAAACTTTAAGAAGATGACGAAAAGAATACCATGCATGGATAACACATTCAAGAAGTAGCAAGCTAGACAGAGTTCCTCAAACTTTCCTGTGATTTTCTTTTCCATATACCAAAATGGAAAATGAGAAAAGGATAAATTAAGTCCAAATGAGGCAAATACCAGAAGTAATATCTCTTAGCTAATAACTGATTAGGAAAATTTAAGGCAGCAGAGCTAATGAGCATACATTCATTAATAGTGCAATACAGTTTGTTTAGAATGATTTTCTGTGGTTGTATTTTACGGTGGTACAATGAAGGTGGTGTCATCACATGCTAATATAAGTTTATACACAAGGCTGGTATAAGGATCAAGGTTCTTGATGAAGGTCCTGAAGCTCATCTTTACCATTTGAGCCTCCCGAACTGGGGCTATCAGCATTTTCTAAGGATGCTGAATAGGAGAAGCTCCACACAGAAACACAATTTTCATCACCTAAACAAGGAAAAACACAGTCATATTTAAAACTTCTCATGTTAATAGTTTGTAATCAATCAGACCGCTATAATACAAAGAGCATTTCTACAACAAATGCAAACATTGACTTGATCTGAGCAGATGATCTAAGCATTTTAGCAACTTTATTAAGAAGGGAAGCAAGTAGGACTAAGAAGCATGACAACAAGTTTGTTTCTCAGAAAGTGGTAAATGGGAATGAGGAATCAGACATATCAAAGCATAGAAGAAGGAGATATGGCATCCTAGAAAACAGGTCAAAAGCGACCGAAAAAAGCGACCAAAATTGGTCACCATTTGCGCAAAAACGACCAAAATGGCCTGGTCAGTATTCAGGTGGTCACAAACAATTTGCGACCAATTTTGGTTGCAAATTTGCGACCAATATTGGTCTCTACCACGAAAGGACCAAACATTCCGGAAAAATATATATAGACCGACTTTGGTCGCAAATTAACGACCAAAGTTGGTCGCTATTTTTTTTTAAAATTTAATATATTCTGGAAAATAGTGACCAATATTGGGCACTAAATTAATTAATTTTTTTTTTTAAATTTTTAATATGCGACCAATGTTGGTCGCTAATAAAAAATAAAAAAAAATTTAGCATTTAGCGACCAACTTTGGTCGCTAACTGCTAATTTTTTTATTTTTTTATTTTTTTGATTAGCGACCAACTTTGGTCGATATATGTAGATTAGCTACAAAAGTTTGAACACATAATATTTTGGGGCATTATTCCAACAATGTGGGTGAATAAGTTTACCAGTAAGGAGCATATCCTCATAGGCGTCATCTAAAACTCCAAATCTCCGGTGGCCTGACGAAGAGGCAGCCATTGGCAAGAAAGGATGAAAGGAAAAACCATTCACCTTGTCTGAAATGAGATAAGCTGAGTAAGAAATAGAAGATAGATGGACCTTCTTCCAACATAAGCATTCTATGAACATAGGAAATACCTGATGCAGCTCGGAAGCTGGACACCCACTGTCCAGTTTGAAGATTATAAATGTGAACTGAGCCATCCTAGACAGACAAGCACGCATGCAAGATGAGATCTTGAATTTCATTCTGACATGTGATGTAATTTTTAGCTAAGTAGAAGATTACCTGTCCTCCAGAGCCAAGATGCTGACCTTGAGGTTCAATATCAAAATATATGCGCTGATTGGTAGTTTCTGATGATCTGCACAGCCTTGGTAAATGAAATAAAAAAGAGAACTTTAGAAACTTGATCACTGAAGCACTCAGTCACCATGACTTCAAACTTGCACAAGTATCACTATAGCTAATTATTGCACTCATGTAAATGGATACTCTCAACATGGATAGTTCAAAAATATGTGATTATTGGCTGGATGATCACTTCAGTACCAAGATAAGACATATCGTTCTTTCCATTTTATAGAATGTTCATGTAGACCAATCTTTTGGAAGAGTCACGTCCCATTCATGAAAAAGCACTTCTTCTAGTGTTGGGTAACAATTAAAGGTGCTTTTAATTTGTAGAGATATGGAGAAAAAACACTTCTAGTAGAAACTCAAGTTTGGACCCTCTACCCTTCCTTTCTGTCAAAAAATTAGACACCATTTGGAAAGACAATTTGCCTACAACTAACAAATTGTCCTCAACCCTTCCTTTCTGCCCAAAGTTCGGTAACATGCAATGAAAAATAAAAGTGTAACTGTGTAAGTAAATCACAGTGAAGTAGAGAAGATTCACATTACTTCTTACACGAGTCGTGCCAACTAACCACTATGCACCTTCTCCTCATTAGGTTATCTGCAGTCAAAATCGCTCCCATACCACACACCACATCAAGAATGCAACTTTTGTCGGGGTCCTAGATTTCGATAATTTCTCCACAAAGATCTAGGATCGTCTCCATTAGATAGAAGGATATAGGAAGAATTCATTTCGACGATGATTCTTTCTATACCATCAAATTCCTCAAACTTCCTATGATAGGAAGCCCTGGAGGTCGAGCATTAAGGTTGTAGGTTAGGAGGTAGGAGGCTAGTGTCATAGTGTTGTGTCTTAGGCTGCTAGTAGCTCCTGTGTGTCCATATTACTTCATTAAGGTTGCAGGTTAGGTTGTAAGAGGCTAGTTTGATAGTGTTTTGTCTTAGGATGCTAGTGGCTCTCGTTGTGTCATTATTACTTCCATTATGTCTGCAGTATTGTTATTGCTTTTCTTTCTGCTGTCTGGTTACACGTTGTTGGTGTTATCTTTCTGACTTCCTTTGATGTTACAGCTTCACTGTCCTTTACCATCGTCGTGAGCCGAGGGTAAGAGTCTATCGGAAACAACTTCTCTACTCCTTCGAAGTAGGGGTAAGGTCTGCGTACACACTACCCTCCCCAGACCCTACTTGTGGGATTCTACTGGATCGTTGTTGTTGTTGTTCCTATGATTGTACAATCTCAGCAGGATTTCCACCTTATTAACCTAATTCTATAGAGGTCTTCTAGAGGATACACCCATGATAGTTGAGAACTATCTCTCTTTAGAACCTCAGCTATTGTGATCATCTCCAATGAGAATAGAGTAGGAAAATCATCTTTTGAAGTATTATCTCCGCACCATAAACTCCACCAATATCATCGTCGACATCCAGCTGCTACCAAGAATCCTATGAATTTTGGGATTCTTTCTTCCTTCATGATTACTTTCCAAAAGCTTGTCCCATAAGAGGAAATGAACCTCTTTAGTATACTAATATATTGATTATTTCCACATTTCATATTAACAATTTGATTTTCTTTTCTATATGTATTTCATAATCAGATTTCACCTAATCCTGGCTGAGGTAGCTTAAGTAAAACCAACATAATACTGAAACAAGAGAAAGCAGATTTCTAAAAATTTTAATAAATTGGTCTTCAGATAACGCAAACAGTATATTCTCGTGAGCTCATGACTTTGCATGTAAACACTACATATACGAAACAAAAAAAGACACTAAAACAACAAGGTACCAACTTCCCACTAAACAATTTATAAGGCCTATGGGGCAAAAGAAAGAAAATTCGAGCAGCATGGCTGTTTAGCTTTTGCAGGTTTGGCATCAAAAAGCTTCTTTTTTTTTTGTGAAGTAAGTGAAATATCATTAAGGCTTCCAGGGGATGCAAAGATACAAAAGGACGCAAACTGTCAGCTCAGAAAATACAAAATATATAAAGCTAAGGAGCTGAAAATTCCGGGAAGTTATCTAAGCTTATTCTTGAAGGGAGAAAACCAATGAATAATGTTTGAATCTCATGTAATCATCCCACCTGCTGAATATGCAAGAGCTCGGAAAGAATATAGAGACGTTTTCGGAATATAAACAGGATTTCAATACTTTCAAGCAATAATCATGTATTCCACCCTTAAACAAAATAGGCCACTTCAGATTATAAAAGAATCCTCCTCCAGGAAAAACATCATATGGACATATATAGTGTTATTTTACAGGACAAGGAGCTGCTAAAGGATTATCACGTTTCTAGCAAGAGAGTGAGACATCAAATACCAAAAAGTTGAGGAATACATTTCAATAATTTCTATATTGAATAGAAACAGAACCATCCAGCCAATCATTCCAACATTCCCGTTCCCCGAGTATCCAGTCAGTAGAAAGGAGCTTACTTGTAAACAATTTCAACAGTCTTCCGAATGTCCCAGCACAGTATGTAAGGGTCCTAAAACAAGTTTGAGCTGAACTTGGTCAAACATATATTTACTACAACATGCATGCATTACAGGGTAGCACTAGCACATGTGGCGATATAGAAGAAATAAGTACGAGGAGGGAACAGTCAAAGTTTAGATCATAAATAGACAAGTGCGGGAAATCAACAAGTAGAAGACATGCCTTTTTAGCCAAACAGGCACAAAGTTTATATATGTGAATGAAGGAAAGGAAAACAGATCTTATTGATTTGATTGCTCAAGTGTAACAAACTGCACACTTATAAGTCTAGGTAGAAGTTAAATAGAGTGCACTACGCGAAAAGGTCTCAAACGTCTAACATGGCTGACATGAAGGCTTCGCCGATGAACTTTATTCAAAGCTTACTATGAAAAGTTAATAAGGGTCATCCAGAGCATGGCATGGGCCTCCCTTCCCTAAACCAGCAAATATCTGAAAGCTCTGGAGTGGCTTGAAGCATATATTTGCACTCACAAACGAATACATAAACTGAATTAGAAGAACCAAAACAATGATCTTAAGACTTGTGAAACCCACNAACTTCAGTATATTATGCTAGAATATTTTCCGGATTTTGAACAGTGTTTTCCTTCAGATTTATCTTTATATGAAAAGTGACTAAATTTCAATTATTTTTAAAATTGTAACTATTTTTCAATTACCTCTCGTAAATCTAACTAATTTTTAATTTCACCCTGGAAATTGTTGTTCAGAAAGTGTAGGTGGCCCAGAAATAAAAGTATGTTCAGAAGTTTCATGAATGTGTCACTTGGTTGAACTAAAATTTCAAAAATGTCTATTTGACCTATCAATGTTTTAAGTGCACAGCAAAATTCTTTAATCAAAGGTCTCGAATTCGAGCCGTGGGTATGAAAATTTTTTTGGTATGAAGTGTTAACCTCCAGAAGTCTAGGACCATGAATCTGAGATCACTATAGACCTAGCCAACATGGATCTATGAGGCCTGAAGTCTAGCAAAGATGACATACACAAGTAGGTCTCAAAAGTAGGAGCAGTGAAAACGAGCGACAAATGAGATTCTCAGCTGGATAGTATGATTGAATGATTCACAAAAGTGGGGTGCTTTAAGGAAATGATGAGAAAGATGATTGGTTTCTCTCCTCCAACAACACAAGGTTAATAAAATGGATGCCTTTCCAGCTATTTTGAGCATTGACAAAACTTTAAGAAGATGACGAAAAGAATACCATGCATGGATAACACATTCAAGAAGTAGCAAGCTAGACAGAGTTCCTCAAACTTTCCTGTGATTTTCTTTTCCATATACCAAAATGGAAAATGAGAAAAGGATAAATTAAGTCCAAATGAGGCAAATACCAGAAGTAATATCTCTTAGCTAATAACTGATTAGGAAAATTTAAGGCAGCAGAGCTAATGAGCATACATTCATTAATAGTGCAATACAGTTTGTTTAGAATGATTTTCTGTGGTTGTATTTTACGGTGGTACAATGAAGGTGGTGTCATCACATGCTAATATAAGTTTATACACAAGGCTGGTATAAGGATCAAGGTTCTTGATGAAGGTCCTGAAGCTCATCTTTACCATTTGAGCCTCCCGAACTGGGGCTATCAGCATTTTCTAAGGATGCTGAATAGGAGAAGCTCCACACAGAAACACAATTTTCATCACCTAAACAAGGAAAAACACAGTCATATTTAAAACTTCTCATGTTAATAGTTTGTAATCAATCAGACCGCTATAATACAAAGAGCATTTCTACAACAAATGCAAACATTGACTTGATCTGAGCAGATGATCTAAGCATTTTAGCAACTTTATTAAGAAGGGAAGCAAGTAGGACTAGAAGCATGACAACAAGTTTGTTTCTCAGAAAGTGGTAAATGGGAATGAGGAATCAGACATATCAAAGCATAGAAGGAGGAGATATGGCATCAATAATGAAGATATTTCATTGCAGACGACTACAAAAGTTTGAACACATAATACTCTGGGGCATTATTCCAACAATGTGGGGTGAATAAGTTTACCAGTAAGGAGCATATCCTCGTAGGCGTCATCTAAAACTCCAAATCTCCGGTGGCCTGACGAAGAGGCAGCCATTGGCAAGAAAGGATGAAAGGAAAAACCATTCACCGTGTCTGAAATGAGATAAGCTGAGTAAGAAATAGAAGATAGATGGACCTTCTTCCAACATAAGCATTCTATGAACATAGGAAATACCTGATGCAGCTCGGAAGCTGGACACCCACTGTCCAGTTTGAAGATTATAAATGTGAACTGAGCCATCCTAGACAGACAAGCACGCATGCAAGATGAGATCTTGAATTTCATTCTGACATGTGATGTAATTTTTAGCTAAGTAGAAGATTACCTGTCCTCCAGAGCCAAGATGCTGACCTTGAGGTTCAATATCAAAATATATGCGCTGATTGGTAGTTTCTGATGATCTGTACAGCCTTGGTAAATGAAATAAAAAAGAGAACTTTAGAAACTTGATCACTGAAGCACTCAGTCATCATGACTTCAAACTTGCACAAGTATCACTATAGCTAATTATTGCGCACATGTAAATGGATACTCTCAACATGGATAGTTCGAAAATATGTGATTATTGGCTGGATGATCGCTTCAATACCAAGACAAGACATATCGTTCTTTCCATTTTATAGAATGTTCATGTAGACCAATCTTTTGGAAGAGTCACGTCCCATTCATGAAAAAGCACTTCTTCTAGTGGTTGGCAACAATTAAAGGTGCATTTAATTTGTAGAGATATGGAGAAAAAACACTTCTAGTAGAAACTCAAGTTTGGACCCTCTACCCTTCCTTTCTGCCGAAAAATTAGGTTAAGTGAAACCAACATAATACTGAAACAAGAGAAAGCAGATTTCTAAATTTTAATAAATTGGTCTTCAGATAACGCAAACAGTATATTCTCGTGAGCTCATCACTTTGCATATAAACACTACATATACGAAACAAAAAAAGACACTAAAACAACAAGGTACCAACTTCCCATTAAACAATTTATAAGGCCTATAGGGCAAAAGAAAGAAAATTCGAGCAGCATGGCTGTTTAGCTTTTGCAGGTTTGGCCTCAAAAAACTTCTTTTTTTTTGTGAAGTAAGTGAAATATCATTAAGGCTTCCAGGGGATGCAAAGATACAAAAGGAAGCAAACTGTCAGCTCAGAAAATACAAAATATATAAAGCTAAGGAGCTGAAAATTCCGGGAAGTTATCTAAGCTTATTCTTGAAGGGAGAAAACCAATGAATAATGTTTGAATCTCATGTAATCATCCCACCTGCTGAATATGCAAGAGCTCGGAAAGAATATAGAGACATTTTCGGAATATAAACAGGATTTCAATACGTTCAAGCAATAATCATGTATTCCACCCTTAAACAAAATAGACCACTTCAGATTATAAAAGAATCCTCCTCCAGGAAAAACATCATATGGGCATTATAGTGTTATTTTACAGGACAAGGGAACTGCTAAAGGATTATCACGTTTCTAGGAAGAGAGTGAGACATCAAATACCAAAAAGTTGAGGAATACATTTCAATAATTTCTATATTGAACAGAAACAGAACCATCCAGCCAATCATTCCAACATTCCCGTTCCCCGAGTATCCAGTCAGTAGAAAGGAGCTTACTTGTAAACAATTTCAACAGTCTTCCGAATGTCCCAGCACAGTATGTAAGGGTCCTAAAACAAGTTGAGCTGAACTTGGTCAAACATATATTTACTACAACATGCATGCATTACAGGGTAGCACTAGCACATGTGGCGATATAGAAGAAATAAGTACGAGGAGGGAACAGTCAAAGTTTAGATCATAAGTAGACAAGTGCGGGAAATCAACAAGTAGAAGACATGCCTTTTTAGCCAAACAGGCACAAAGTTTATATATGTGAATGAAGGAACGGAAAACAGATCTTATTGATTTGATTCCTCAAGTGTAACAAACTGCACACTTATAAGTCTAGGTAGAAGTTAAATAGAGTGCACTACGCGTAAAAGGTCTCAAACGTCTAACATAGCTGACATGAAGGCTTCGCCGATGAACTTTATTCAAAGCTTACTATGAAAAGTTAATAAGGGTCATCTAGAGCATGGCATGGGCCTCCCTTCCCTAAACCAGCAAATATCTGAAAGCTCTGGAGTGGCTTGAAGCATATATTTGCACTCACAAACGAATACATAAACTGAATTAGAAGAACCAAAACAATGATCTTAAGACTTGTGAAACCCACTAAATTTGTTAGGGGGGGGGGGATGGAGAGAGAGAGAGAGAGAGAGTCTATTAAAATTGATCTTAGAAATTTAAAGGCAATGTGGTCAATTATACATTCCCTGGAACATCATACACTCGCCAACTTTGTTTTGCATTCTCTCTTCTAACATCTTTTGGCACTAATTCCACGAGAACAGTAAAGTCATAAACTACTTTGAAGATCTCACCTCATTTAAGGTCTTAACAAGAATAGGAGAAAGAATAAAAAGAAAAACAAAAATAAAAGAAGAGGGATAAGACAGGAGCAGGTGCTAGGATCATTAATAAAGCAGTATACAAGTGAAATATGGTTACCATTAATTACTCATGAGTAATCAAACTCATTCTCTTGCTTTAATTTTGATACCATGCGAAGCATTTTTCTGTTTAGTAATAATTTGTGCAAAAAAGCTAATGATGTTATATTTAACTTTGTGAAACCATAATTGAAAATGGTAATTGAACTTCCATAATTTTATAAAATCATTGTATCAGTAATCGACCTTAAGACTTTCTTTGATTGTTTTTTTTTCCCTATTTTAAGAATCTCTCATATTATGTGGAGTTATTAGAACTTAAATTACTTTCTCAAAGTTCAGGGTAGTTATTGTGGTTTATGTATTACTTTGTTAAATCAAAGATATGTCTAAACTAGTCCAATTAGCTGTTTATCACTGAAACAGTTTCTGGTTCCACTCTGCCCCAACCTTATCCCAACCAAATAAAAAGCTTGCAGAAAAAATGAAATCGACTTAAATGGATAGGTTCTTCTTTGAGCTGTCTATTCATTCTGGTTTTTTATTCGCTATAGATTAGAAAACCAGAACTGTTTAAGGCGGCAAGCGCATTGTTCCATTGTTTATGATGGATATAATAAAATTATAGATCCAGCATTCTCTTTGCAAAGGAAGGAACAAAACAAAAGGCCGAGCGTCTGTTAAATAGGTACTAAAAATTAACAGTACTGTACCATCATTCAACCTCTTACCTTCCTGCCACCAGTGTACAAGTAGTTTCCATCTTTTGAAAATTGCACCTGATAAGTGAATGTTATGGTTGAAGAATCAACTGAGGATTTGAGTACAAGGAAAAAAATGAATGGCAGCTCTACCAACTTACATGTGTTACCCCACCTTCTTGACCATGCAATACATAGAGAAGCTCCATATTATCTTCTCTATGTATGGCTGTAGTTTGGCTATAGGAGCCTGTGGCCAGCAACCCTGAATGGCTTGGACAGAAAGCAATTGAGGATATAATGCCTAAACAGATAAGATAAAAGGTGTCAGATAATAAATGTATCATGAGGAATAATGCTGGGATCAGAAGGTAGGAGAATTAATTAACTTCAACTGCACTATCTAGTGTCACTTTGAGACAACTCTCAGATTGATGTGTTTGACACAGATAACTGTCAGCTTACTGTCTTTTTTATAGAGTCGAATGCAAAAAGGTGATCATAAAGAGAAGCAGCTAGTGGAAAATACCTGATTGCCCTTCTTTATTTCCTTGAAGGGTGGAGTGCTGGGTAAAATCTCTACCAGGCCGATGAATATCAAATATTCTTATGGATTTGTTGTATCCGGCAAATATCCTAACTCAAAAAGCATAAAGAGTCAATGAAAACTTTCTTTTGTAGCAAATTACCAGATAATACATAAATAAAGAAAATGAAGCAGACCACAATACCACAAAAGAAGTTAGCATCATAGTGCATATGAAGTAAGAAGATACCCAAAGAAAAACTGAAAATGCATTAGTCTTAAATCTTTAAAACAAAATGAAAAACCAAAAGGGAAAAGCATCCTTTGGGAGGGCGGAGGGTCAAGAGATTCATTAGCGACCACCTAAAATTGACACCGAGGTCTCATTACTGTCATTCTGATCGCGCTGCCAGTAAATACGGATAGATTGCACTTTTTCAATAAATCAACAGAGTTCATTTACGCTTAACTGAGATGGTGTGATATCTACAAAAGTATCGTGTTCGTACAATACCTTTCGAGATGTCCTTATCAAAAAACAAAGGTACTGTGATCATACTATCACTCTAGCCAACCCTCTAGACAAGTTGGTATTTCCACTTTGAACAAAATCAACTTAAGAAATACAACAGAACTTTTGAGTTTTGACCCCCAAGAACGCACTCTTTACCTTCAAAGATCTCCTATTTCTTGTCTTCCGCAAAATCCAAAAGATACAATAAGGAGTTGTCTTCCATAGCTTATTTTTCTTCCCGTCTTTTTTATAGAGCTTCTTTTTCTTCACATCTATTTTGAAGATTACCTAACTTGTACTTCGTTAGTTCCATTTTATATGGGCACGTGTTTTTTTTCTTTTGGTTTGTTCTGAAAAAGTTGACACCTTTTCATATTTAGAAACTCTTTAATATTGATGTTTCCAACTTATCCTCAATAACATGCTCTTATAGGATTTGGCATGGCATGTCGAAAGCCACTAGATACTAGTGGTACTTTTGGTTGTTAATAGCTTACATACATGTGCGCGAGTGAGCAGGCACATGCACATATATATTTATATAGATAGAGAGAGACCTTATGTGATCCAAGTCTTTCTTTCTTTTTTAAACTCCGTGTTCATTCAATTATGAAATGAAAAAATAGGTACTAATTGTTTACTAGGCAAGCCTTTTTTCCAGAAAGGAAAAAGCATATTTATTTGCCTAGATAGCTGAAAAACTCATTTTGATGGCCTCTCTACTAACTCACACATGACAGCTCAACTAAATCTATGGATTACATGCATTATCCAACAGGTCTGGCAATAATTATATTGACTAATCTGGAAAACATAAATTATGTCGGTGGAAGTAAACTCTATAATCAATAATCATCACACAAATAAGCAGAAAAAATATTCTGCACTAACACGCTTAACCTAGTAATTAATCATAAAGCATTAGTCATTTATATAATTTCATTGACTGCAAATAAAAATGTACACCTAGTGTGCTATGTTTCTTGTCTTCTTCTTTTATAGAAAACAAAGCTAAAATATTACAAATAAAATTAAAGAAAAAGGACCAGTACCTCCATATGAACTGTGACCACAAGAGCGGGGATGGAGAAAAGCAGTCTGATAAAAAAAGAAATGCTTACTTATTCCCTGCTGGGTTGAAGGCAATTGAGAAGGCAGCAGTGATCTCGTCCATGGCATCATATGCACGGTAAGTACAGCGTAACTGCAACAACCCAAGGAAAGATAATGCAGGGAGGAATATCTTCCTAGCTAAGCATGTTGAGCAGCTAGACAAATCATGGGCAGTTAGCAACCTATCAAAGAGCAAGTGAGAGGAAAAAAAATGTATGTAGCAACAGCTCTAAAGACGACGACACACCTGTCGGGTAGTAGCATCCCAGAGATGAATAGGGTGATCACGGGCAGTACTTGCAAAAACACATGTCTCTGGACCTGGATCATGAAAGAAAACTCTAGTTAAATTTTTCTAATCACGGTCAGCATTACCACAAATAACAAGGCAATTGACATACTTGAAGAAGACATATAGGGATACCAGCAATAGTCATATACAGACTCCCCCTCACTCATAACAAGGCTTGCAGCATAAGAATCTGCAAATAATCATTCAGTCTTAAACGCAACAAACAACAACTTGAGATAGCAAATCATATCAAGTTTAATCTGAACGCACATGATCGATAATTTCCACAATTACCATAACATACTTCCACAATGTTGCTTCACATCCAAACCTAAATATACTAATAGCATACAATTTACCTGTATCAGCAGCTGATGAAGAAGTATCAGCAAGCCATCCACTTTCATCATATGGCCTATCAACGAAGAAGAGCCAAATTAACAGAGCAACTCAATGCAATGGAAATGCTAGAATAACTAGGTACCATTTCTTACTATGTGCTTGCCTTATAATAGCTCCAAATATGAATCTATTTATCTGTTAATCAATCAATTAATTGTGCCCCATTCACAAAATTCTGGGGTCCGCTATATGAATTCTCTATATACATTCAGCTCTATTTTCAGATAATTCATCACATCATGAAACTCTACTTACCAACAGATTTTAAGCTCCACAAATCCAATCACAAAGTATGAACTCCAAACGAATTTTAATCTTTACAGTTATTCGAGACTTAAAATAATTTCACAGTTGTTCCTGGAGGATTTATCGTTTGAACATAGTTATACAGTAGTAAAATGTATAGCAATTCAAAAACTTACAAGGTAAAAGAACAAAAGGTATCATCATCAGAGCAAGTGAGGAAGCAAGAACCATCCGGGGACCTAGAAGAAAAATAGAATTAACCATAACATATATATATATATATATATATATAGAGAGAGAGAGAGAGAGAGACAGAACTGAGAAAACGGGGCATAAAAGAAATGGGAAGAGAAAAAAAATGAAAGGAGAAAAGGCATACCATTTAACACCCTTTAAGAAATTGTTAGGGTTAGAAGGAGTTCTGAAGTGGTTGAAGAAATGATAGGTTCGATATGGGGGAACATCATATTGAATAACCGGCCAACGGTAAGAAGATTCTTCCGATGGTTTTTTTACAGCTTCAGTTGGGACTTCTATCTGCTCTACAGCTTCCTCTTCACCCATTGATTCTTTAATGGGCTGCTGCTCTGAAGAGTTGGTCTGTGAAGAGTGTTAGCGCCAAAAAGAAAGTGTTTCGAGGGGTTTTAGGGGAAGAGTAATTTTCAAAAACTACTATTGTTTTGTTTTGTGGCTATTTTAGAAATTATTATTGGTTTGTGCCTTAATTTTTTATAGCTATTATTTATTATTCAGTTATTACGATAGTGTATTCGCTATATTTATGTTATTGCGTTCATAAATACAGCAGCAAAAAGTACCTAAAATCAGGGCAGTGCAGCTGCATGCGCTTCTATTCGCGCCATGTATTCATTAATACAGTAACAGCAATCACCTTAAAAATAGGTATGTCCAGCTGTCTAATGACGGAACTAATATCAATTAGCGTGATACACTCCTAATATAACTCAACAAAATCAATTCTAACATGCCTCGTTATCGACCTAATTAATTAAAATGATTTTTCAGTTGTATATAACTACTGTATTTAACTTTTGTACTGAGTGTGTTTTAATTTTTTTTTTTGTTGTTGCACTCATTAGATCCAATGATTGTATTTACTGTATTCGCTATTTTATATTCACTGTATTCAAATGTATTTATATTAACAATATTTTAGTTATTCCTAATAATGTTATTACTGCTGTATTTAGTGTATTTCATTGGTTGTATTCACTGTATTTTTATTTGTCTTCAGTGTATTTTACTGTATTTTAAAATTAAATGTATTCACTATTTATAATTTGTTCTATTTTATTATTTGTATTCAGTGTATTTCAATATTTATATCATGTATTCATGCATATTGTATGTACAACATGCATGAATACAAGTGTATTCAGTTGTACTAAAAAAAATACAGATCTTCGAAATACATAAATACAGATAAAAATATATATTTATATAAAAATATAATGTGTTTGAATGAATTTGTATATAATACAATGTATTTATATCATTATACGTGACTAAATAGCAAAGAAGAAAATAAAATTCGTCGGAGATAGTGAAGGGCCGTGGATTCATGTTAGATAGGATTCAACCATAATAGTATACACCGAGGATTCATAATAGTATACGCTGTAGATTCACAGCGTTATGTCTCTTAATTAAGTAACCAAAACGATTTTTTTTTCAAATATAAGGAATTTTAGTTTTGTTACATAATTTAATCAAGAAAGCGGTTTATATAAGGTAAAAATTTAATGAATTTTAAAATCCTAGAAATTAAGAATCTTTACATAATTCAAATAAGGAAAGATTTAATAAGTAAAATGTTAATTGATTTTAAGGTCCTAAACATTAGGAAAGTAACTAAATTACAATTTTGTCCAATGTAAAATTAATTTTAAAGGGATAAAACGGCGAACGACATTTCGCTAAGGGTCTTCGTGCTTTTAATACTTATAGATATAGATAATGGTGGTATAACGTGCATCTTCATTGTTTTTTTACTACTATTTTACTAGCACGGGTTATCTCTTATTAATATAAATTTGTCCGTTACTAAAGAAAAATATTTTATTATTAATCTCCGAAAGCTCTCTACAATTCTTTATGTCCTCCACAAATCTCCACACAAAAAATAAGCTACTAATATGAATTATAACCAATTTATAATAGTGTTAAATCTATTTTAACTGGACTTAGAAAAATATATTCCTATATTAATTATGTTTACAAGTCCCATTTAGACATGAATTAAATAAACTAAATCCTAAACAACTAAAGTTTCTTACTAAAACTTTGAATTAGTTTCCAACATTCTCCCGTAATTCAAAGTTGTATACGTATGACTTTTCATCGTGTGTTGGAGCACTTCTCTCCAACTTCTACTTTTGTTGAAGCACATGTCTCCAACCCTTGTTGATATGCCACCAACAACCAATTTTGTTGAAGCACTTGTCTTTAACTCCCGTTGATGCACTTTTCACCAACACTCAATTTTATTGAAGCACCTGTCTTCAACTCTCATTGATGCACTTTGTCACCAACACCCTATTTTTGTTGAAGCACCTGTCTTCAACTCACGTTGATGCACTTTGTCACCAACCATTGATGCACTTTATCATCAACGCCCAATTTCTTCTACTTGTACCGTATTTGTTTGCACCTCTTTAAACTTGCTTTTTTTCTTGAATTTATTTTGAAACTTTTCATCGAATAGTATAATTCTGTTGACAACTATCAATAATTTTGCAAAATATTTTTTTGGTCAGACGGGCGGCCCACATTGGCTAGCGGCACCTGCCGGCAGCAGAAGCTACTTGATTCTCTCCCAAGATTGTAGAAGCTCTGATACTAATATGAAGAAAAATATTTTATTATTAATTTATAAAAGCTCTCTACAATTCTTTATTTCCTCCACAAATCTCCACAAAAAAAATAAGTTACTACTATGAATTATAACCTATTTATAATAGTATGAAATCTATTTTAACTAGAAATAGAAAAACCTAACCTATTTATAATAGTATGAAATATATTTTAACTAGAAATAGTAAAACCTACTCCTACATTAATTCTGTCTACAAATCTTATTTAGACATGAATTAAATAAATTAAATTGTAAACAATTAAGGTTGACTATTACAATTTTGAATTAGTTTCAGACGGTCACGACTTAGAGATATGAAAAGAAATTTGTCTCGACTATGTCTTTACTAAAAATTTGAACTTCGTCTCACATAATTTTGACTCACCTTATTAACCGTCATCCAATTATGTGTTTTGCAAGGGTTATAAGGTGAATGTTTCCTACTTCATAAGAAATAGAGTTTTTCGACGTTCATTGGTATAATTCATAAATCTGCTCTTGTTGTATATTTTATAAGAACAAGTTTTTTTTTTTTTGGAATATTCCAGAAATCTTAAGCACTTGAGTGATTCTCTTTTTTGGTAAATACTGTGAAGTATTCTCTTGAAGTTTTTCCCAATTATGCTTACTCTCTTTTGTATTCATCTTAGCAACTCTTTTTTTCTTTTTCCATGGAGATAGGTTTGATTAATCAAACATATTATTCATTTAGTTTTAAAAAAAACTTGTTCGTCAATTTTCGCACTATCCAATGTTTGATCATAGTGAGTTGATAAGATTTCCCTTAAAGAGTCTCAGTTGCAACATTTCTAGTACTAAAGTCTATTTTGATAACTTGTTTACTATCTTTCTTCAGCCATGTCTAGAGAGATAGTATTCCGTATTAGATTTATTCTCCTAAATAAAAGATAAGATACTTGAGATCTAGCTTTAATAATGTACATTCCATATTCAATTGTTCCCCTAAATAAAATAAACGACACAGAAATGACCTTATAAGTGACCAAAAAGAAAAATGCATTTTATTTACTAGTGAATGCTCCAGCTGCTCATCAAAGTCACCAAGTAATTGCATTTGTGTCCAAGGATGAAACTTGCACAGTAGAGACTGAAATTCAAAAACAGTCAAATTTACAAGTGGTAATTGAAAAATACATAGTTTTAAAAGTAATCGAAATTTAGTCACTTTTCATGTGAAGATAAATCTGAACGAAAACACTGTTCAAAATTCAAAAAATATTCTAGCATATTATACTGAAACTCCAGTATAATATGCTAGAAGTTCATACACAGGTGCTCCAATCTCCAGTATATTATGCTGGAACTTTCCGTGTGTTGGAGTTCCGGCATAATATACTGGAAATTCATACACAAGTGCACCAATCTCCAGTATATTATGCTGGAACTTTCCGTGTGTTGGAGTTCCGGCATAATATACTGGAAATTCATACACAAGTGCACCAATCTCCAGTATATTATGCTGGAACTTTCCGTGTTGCAGCAAAATAATGGTTATTTTTCAATGACTTTGCAAACGCTGGCTATTTTTGAATTACCAATCCGAAAACTGGCCAGCCCGTGCTATTTTTACAACAAAGTAAACATGTATTTAGGGCTGTCAAATTTGGTCCAAACCCAAATGACCCGCCCAACCCGTCCAGGTTATTGACCTTTGTTGAACGCAACACATCTTGACCCAACCCATCTCAATCCATTTACAGTAGGGCTGATTTTTAATCCAAATTGATTCATGATTAACTTTGCCAAAATATCTTAGTAATTTCTTTTTTGATATGTTATATATGACCATAACAAAAGAAAAAAATTATTTAGTAATTATACAATTCATAAGAAAACAACACATATTAAGTAAAGCTTGATAAGAGTTGGACAGGTTGGGCTATGATTTAAGTTTTAGCCATCTTGACCTAACCCATCTTAACCAAGTAATTTTTGAGTGGACCATTTGACCCGCCCAATTATTAACTCACACAATTTTGACCCGCTCCAAATCGGCCCAAGTTGTCTATTTGACACCCTTACCTGTATTCAATTTCAATCAAGAAATTGAAGAAGATGTGGCCCAATGAGATAAACCTTAACCGTGCTTTAAGCAGTGACTTATTTAAATGTTTTGCGTTCTCTACACATTATGGTGCTGTAGCCTCTCTCACATATAGAGCACCGTCCTTTGCCAAATGATTGAGAAGGAAGAAAATCGTTGGCAATATCCAAAAAATTGAAACTTTTGAGCTCCTTCACTAAAATGCAAATAGAATACTAGCAATGCTCCATATTACTACTTGTCGTCACAAACTGCATTCATTCCAAAATATTTGCCAATAAATGGTAATTTAAACAAACTTCTGATGATTAAGACAAGGAAATGTCTTTCTTAAGAGGTGTTTAAAAATATCAAAAATAATATGGGCCGAATAGTCGGTAGCCTCATGCTACGAACATCCTTGATAGTCACTAGCCTCATGCTATGAAGGATTTTACTGAATTGAAAGATCAAAAGGAAATGCCATTTGATTCATAAGAGGAAGCAATCTAATATCTGCACCAGCTTGCATGCTTACAAATTATTAACAAGTTATATCAACTAACCAAGAATACTTCCCAACAGTTTACCTGTGTCTAAAAGGAAAGAATGCAAATGCCTCAATGTGAAGTCCACTCATTTCTTCAAAATGCAAAATCACAACCACAAATACTTCTGTCATAAGCAGAAATCAAGAAAATTACATTAGTAAGTCTATTTTGTGAACCAATGGACACTTAGATGACACCAGAACTTTAACTTCTCAGTCCAAGGATACAGCACTTCAACCCTTATACATCGACAATGCTTAACCCACTTTATAAACACTACTTGGTTAATATTATTCTGAATAGTTATAAAGTCAATTATTATATTTTTTTTTGTATATAGAATTCCATGCAGTTGACAGAAATTCTTCTGCTATAATTTTGACTGCACCAGGAAACAGGGCAGATGCAATCCCAATCAAAAACAACAATGAATTCCAACAATCTTCAATGATCAATTGTCCTGATGCAAAGAGATTTTAAGGTATGGATCGTCCTTGCACTTCAAGTATTGAGGAAGTTCGAGAGCTCTTTCTGCAATCTTCCTGTCCTCATGAATCTTGGCTACCAAGGCTTCAAGTGATGAAAAGTTTGCCTGTAATATTGCATATAGTCGGTAATATGAGCAAGTGCTTTCAGAAAGAAAAAAGAAAAATAAGAGTAACTAGGCCACAATACCTCCGGCCGTATATAGCCCACAACAACTAGGTGCAATTCCTCACCATAAAAGTCCTCATTGAAGTCATGAAGCAACCATGGCTCCTAAAAAGTAAAAGTTGTCTTCAACAAACCAAAAAAAATCAAGAATAAGCAAGAAGCATATGTCACGACACACTTACTATAGCTTTCTCTGTGTTATTAAAATATGGATTCCAACCAATGCTCATGACCATCTTGTAAACACCACGAGCTGATAATCCTGCCCATCCAAAATATACACCCGCTGGATGTTCTGAAAGAATGGCTGAATAACCTTCTGGGGATAAATTGGCTGAAAAAATATTTGATTCCATAAGAATAGAAAAAAACATCAAACTGTTAGGCCATACAAGGCAAGAAAATAATCTTTCAAGCCCATCTAACAATTGTAGATGTTCGACTGCAAATAACACATTGACATAAAATCAGAATCTCTGATATGATAGGTTCACAAGAAACTAAAATTCCAATAACAAACTTATGTGAAATTCTAACAGCCACTTCAAGCGAATACAGATACTGAGTCAAGCATTTATATTAGCCATTCAGCAGAAGTATAACGACGCGTATACCTGTGGGGATCCCAAGAACCTTTGAGCCGCGCCCAAATCCCTTAATGACAGGACCACCTATATACCACGGTTCTAAAGGCAAAGTACCTTCTATTCCTGCATATGCTTCCAGTCAAAAATTGAAAGAGAAATCAAGTACACTCCATACAAGTAAAGCAGTCATAAATACTTACTATCTTGAAATGCAGGTAATCCCCACTTTTCTAGTTGCAAATCTAGAAGAGAAGTGATCACTTCATCAGCGGAAGTATAAAGATGAGACTGCTTTGCAAGAGATGGTACAGCAACAACTGCCATTCCAGCAGCCTTACCAGCAGTAACACCTGGTCTAACATAGGTATCTGGTCGAGTTAACTTTCACTAAGTTATGAGATAAACAATCTATATCCAATTCAAAACTAATATGGACTTCAGAGAGTAAAGGGCCATATTTCAGCCTAGAAAATGCAAAAGCGATGACGAGGAATTTTTAACCTCATTATCCATGAAACAAATAATAAATCTAATAACTACAGAAATTATAAATTATGATGTCAGAAGTTAGTAGCTAACGTTATTCAATCCTATGCTGATATCCATCTTAACATGTGTAAATTTGAGCTGAGCATGATAAACTCAAACAAACCCCTCAATGTCTTCTAAGGAGAAAAACACCCCACTGATACCCTTCTTTTTCTTCCTTCTTTTGACTATTAGTTAGATTTTCTAACGTGCTCCTATGCTTCTGATAGGATATATAGTGATAATCGACATAATCTTTGAAGATAAAAACTCACATTGAATCTTCAATGACAAGAAAGCTGGATGGATCCATGTTGAGTCTTTTAGCTGCTTCAAGAAATCTTCCAGAAGAAGATATACAAGATTTAATTCAACATCCATAATACCAGATTATGAAATAAGGAGGACAAAGATAAACAATTCATCCCGTTTACATTTCCGGAGATGGCTTTCCAGCTTTCACTTCGTCTCCTCCAACAATAGCTGAGAATGATTCTTTCCATCCTGAAAATAATAAAGAATATCCCAATCAAAGCACCAAGCATAAATGCTATCTTACATGCTGGACTGGCACAAAATACCTTCACAAGGAAAGAAATACCTCTATAACTACATTTTAAAACCCTACCCTGGTGATGAAAAATTTTGGTCTCTATGTTAGACCGAGAAGAATTTGAAGCCAATGCCATGGGTACACCATGACCCCTCAAATGGTTAATCAACCGATTGGCCCCTGGAAGAACTTTGATATTGCGCCACCTATATCAAAATGATTAACAAAGTTCAATAAGAACTTTGGACTGGAAAGTATCTGCAGAATACAATAGATATACAAGTTCCACAACTATATAGCAGAAGCTCTTGCAAGCAATCAGAAAATGAAAATCAAAGTTTTACTAGCTCAAAGAAAAGAATTCTAAAGGTAACACCAATCCAACATTGCTTTCACACTCAGCAAGAGCCAAGAACATCATGTTCCTCAAACTTACAAGACCATAGATGAGTTGATCACCCTTATTCCTCCTACC
>MCJB01034175.1:2325-29022 GCA_002018475.1 Nicotiana obtusifolia | reverse complement strand
AGCCCCAACCCCCCAAACAGAAGAACAAAAGAAAAGGGAAAAAACTTCACTCCATTTAAATTAAAAACCAACAAGTTCAATATACAAGAAACACAGATGATCGACGAACAAACAAAACATAGTCATTTCTTTTTCTTTTTTAATAGTTAATGTAGCTTCATTCTTTCATTCCTCTTTTTTTCCTTTATTTCTTTTGGTGATCTTCTTTTCTAATCAATATATAAACAAATATGACCAAAAGCAAAAAAGATAAAAAGAAAGAAACATGTATATTTGCATTTTCTAAATTGGAGATCAAAACTTGGTTCCCTTATTAGCAATTCTCTGCAATATAATTACCACCTGTACCTACTTAATTTTCAATAAGGGTTTTGAACAAAACGAACACCCCAAAACTCTGTTCTCTAGTCCTCTCTTCTCTACTAACTAATTTGCAATCTATCCTCCATGCTCCAACTATAAAACCGCATATTGTTTTACTTTGTAACATTATCCTTAACATCCATTAATAGGTTTCAAGGAAAAGAGTCTGCCTATTAATATTTTACTGTGAATAATCCTCCAATAGTCTATTCAATTTCAGTTTGTAGCAATCAATAAATAGAAAGGAAATGAAACTTTTTTTGCTGGTTTCTTACTGGTCAGAGAGCATCGGGTAAAATTGTGAAAGAAATTCATCTGTTGATAATGGGAGCCCATAATCTTCGACAACTGCAGCTGCAGCTTCTGTAGGGGTTTTTCCAACTATTTTAGGAGCTTCTCTCCCATCCCATTGCTTTCCATACTTAGCTAAGAAAGCCTTTAAAATCTCACTCACAACACCATCTGTCAGAACAAAGAGGTCAAACTAAAATTGGAGAACAGGAAGGTAATAAGAAACGGAAATGCCCACAGGGAAGACATTGGCAATATAAAGTTTGATCCTATGCAGCAGTTAACTCTACAACAGTATGGTATTTCTGTCACACAAAAGGGACTTCACAATTATATAATCATTATCTTTGAGAGCCAGAGTGCATCTCAAATTCTGCATAGAAGTTCCAAATAGTTGCTGGTACACTAAGCATTAAGGGATCTCATACTAAGCATATTCTCAAACAAGATAATGTGATGAAAGAACTTCAAAACAATAAAAAAATTTTACTACAATCTATTCTACACGTAGAGTAAAGATTACAACAGTCAAAAATAGTGGAATTCGGAATATCTTTATCCAAAAATTTCAAAGTTTCCGAACATTTCATATTGCTATTGGACAATGTAAAATTGGAAGGAAATGAAAGGAACTCCGGCTTATGATTTTGAATATTGGAGTAGAAGTTCATAGTTATGAAGAACAAATACCATGAATGATTTAGGAGAATGGCCAAGAATATAAATTTAGAAGTGTAAGGTCAATATTCTCAACAAAAAAAAAATATTGTTCACAAAAAAAGAGTAAAGTCAAACAAGACTAGCAGTACCAACCTGTATTAAGAAGTGTACCATCCAAATCAAGGATGACACCAGAAACTAGTTTCTTCAAAGTTCGTTCAACAGACATCAAGAGCAATACCTGCCACGTAGAAACAGAAACCTTGTTCACGTTATGTGAATATGAGATATACTTGCACATTAATAAAGCTAAATACATGAATTTAATTTTGAAGTCAAATGTAGACATAAAATCAACAATATACAAACATCTGTGTATCATGATTGCATCATAATTAACGCTACTATTACTTGGAATTCATTTGACGTTTTCTGGTCACCATCAAAACTGTGTAAGTCCATAATAGGCATGAGGCATATAAGCATTCAATAATAGGACGAAATATAACTTTCCATCCCACATACATAAAGATCATGTCAAAGTAATAAACATAGATACCTTTGTAGACTTTGAACTCATTCTGACACCATATTGCTCATCCCCAACTAGAAATGTCAAAGGGGCAGGTCGAATAAAATTTGGACCGGCTAAAATGGATTTTGGTAGAACAAAGTTAAGATCCAACACACCCAAAGTTTACTCGAGTCAATAAGGGCAGGTTAATTTGGACCAAATAAAAAGGTATAACCCAACCCAACCAACGCAGAAGTCTTAGGTACACTAAGCTGAGATTTATAGAATTTCAATGTAACAACCTCCGGTTTGGCCCAAAAGAGTTCAGCTTGCTAACAAAAATTACTCCTTAAAAGAGTTGAAATGGAAAGGAGCAAATAAACCATAAACCTGACATAAGGTTATCAACTTTTGCTAAGACATATTCACAAATAATTTGTCTTTCTGTATGACTAAGAATAGAGAAAATTGTATTCATAAGATTGAAGCTGCTCCCCCAAATTAAGAATCTCTTAATAATGAAAGTTCAGGTCATAGCTAATTTTGAGTATCACCGGAAACTTTCCGAGTTGTGTCGTGTGTGATTAATCTACCAAGTACGAAAGTAAATGGAAAATTTTAAACATTATTAACCAATAAAGTATCAAATTCACCTAACTATGCAATAGTAGTCAGCCTTCTTCTTCTTTACCAAACAGTCGAGCTATCTCAAGGAGATTTTTTTTAAAAATAAAGTAATAATTTATTGATGTTTGTGGAAAATTGTTCTGATATAAAAATACCGTTCTGCACTCGATAGCTAACAGAAACCCCTTTTAGGGGTTTGTATAGACCAACGAGCGGCCGCTGAACATCCAAAAAACATTCAGCTCGTTACCTCTCTTCCCCTCAGTAGACTCAAAGACAGAAAGAAGAAAAAAGATGAGCAGATCGGGTCAGCCTCCGAATCTCAAAAAGTGTATGGACAAGCAGCTCCAAATCAAGTTGAATGCCAACCGCCTAGTTGTGGGGACTCTTCGTGGGTTCGATCAGTTCATGAATTTGGTTATTGACAACACTGTTGAGGTTAATGGCAATGAAAAGAATGAGATTGGCATGGTGGTAATTCGGGGTAATAGTGTGGTGACAATTGAAGCACCGGAGCCTGTCGCCAGAGCACAGTAATATGGATGATGCGATCAGTAGAGGGATCTTTATCTTTAATAAAGATGTTACTGCTCTTTTGGAACCTAAATTACTTGTGTATTATACTGGGATTAACCAGTTTTGACTATATAAAAGTATGTCTGTCGATTTCTCTTCCAAAGAACAACGATAAAAGAGCTAACACAAACCGCAAAAGTTTACTAAAAACAAGGATTTGCCCTTATCTAAGCCACATCCCAGTTAAAGTTCGTAATTTAAATTTAATGTGAAATTAGATTCTTGATGTGAAAAATAATAATTATTCCAGAAGACGATAAGAAGTGGGAAAAGAACAAGTACGAATTAAGAAGAAAAAATTGTAACAAATCGTCAATTATTTAGTATAAACATCGATAAATACAAAAGGCAAATCCCAAATGAGGAGTAAAAAGGAAAACCTGAGAATTGAGTATAAACTTAGACGAGGCCCTTTAGAAGAAATCAATGTAGTAGTAAATTAACTCATGAATGAATGTCTTATTGCCAATTAAGTGAACTTTTATGTTTATTTTTTTATTTTTTGGTATGAGAAACATGCCTTTCTATTTAGTGAAATTCAATGTCAGAGCGGTGCATGCCTTTCTATTAATGAAATTCAATGTCAGAGTGGTGCATGCCAATAAGTGAAATTTGGACACGTCACACGATTACATAATACATTATCTGAGGTGTCATAGTTGACACTTTAGTAAAATCCCAGCCGTTCAAAATTATTCTGGCTGTTTCACTTTCGCATAGGAAAATGTACGGGATAAAATATGTTATGACATGTGACCATCCGAAAAAGGGACACGTGAAATTCAAGACAAGAAATGACTGAAGACTGAAAATAACTATTTTGTTTGTCACTAGAAAAAATAATGCGCATAAAAATATAATAAATGCTCTTTTTCTAGTAGCATTCAATAGAGAATATTCATAGCATTAAGAACAGTTATCCGTTACAAGAAATTTGATATTTATGTTCATCGTTACATCTTCATCAATGCACCTCATAATTGACATTAAAAAAGGGCACTACCCTAAGACCTTCTTTATAGCTATAAATAATGAGCTCAAATGTCATCGTAAAGGACACGAATTTTCTGGCAAACTTACACTATATTTTATACAAAGCTCAATCCAATCTTATCTTCTGATTTCTCGATTCTTTTGTTGTTGCGCCCGAAAACTTTATTCCCGGAATTGTTGCTTCTATTGTTTCGTCTATATCTTAAGGCTAAGTATTGTGTAACTCTTCAATTATTTATTTATTTCAGGATCAAATTAATTCACTAATCTAGAAACCACGAATAAATTCAACTGTACCGTTTTACGGGTAAACAGTTTAGCGCCACCGTGGGGTCTAGATCACCGTGTAATTAAATTGATCCTTATTTTTTTTACTAACGTGTTTTGATCGTTTTTGTCTCAGACAAAAATCATGAGAAATGGCAGATAACACTGTTAACAACATGCACAACCCGGAGATTCGAGGGGATCAGCCTCATTCCGAGGACTCAATCAGCGACACCCATAATGAAGGGAGTGACACTACAAGACTCCCCATTGCTGCCCCCCGTGGGAGTCCGGGCCGTGTCTCAGTCCCAGTGTGGCTGATAATCCGAAAAGACCAGCTAAGCATCATGGGCTTGGTCAGCCTTTACCTGAACAACTACCTAATACTACACAGGCTCATCAAACAACGCTTTTTAGCTTTCTTCAGGATTTGGCCCGAACTGTTCGGCAGATTTCCATGCGTTACGCACCCGTTCGCCACTTTGTTCTCAACTCTTCTCACCTCCTGGGCGAGCGAAGATTTTTTGTTCTTCCTTAGTCCAATCGAGATATATTTTATTTGTACAATTGATGCGGAACGAAGGCGCTTTCCGGGGGGTGAGGGTCGTAGACACCAGTGCATGACAGGTAGTATCCTCGACATGTTAGGGGGAACATTCCCGATGACGCTGATGAGGAGCATGTCGTCGACGCGATAAGGTTCTTGCAAGAGCACAAGTGATCATTCTAGGCCATCTCATGCAATAGGATAACGTTATGACAGAGTTGAAGCAAGTGCTGTCGGGAGCTTCAAATAATGCAAACGGACGAGATCTAATCCCTTCCGGGATTCCGACGAATCAAACAACGCAGAGGATAGACAACAACACTCCCAGGGGTGAAATTGACTCCGATGGGGCAGGGGAAAAGGATTCGATCTCAACAACGAGAATGATTCTTTCAAGAATGAACTTTTACGGTTCATGAGGGAAGTAAACACCCGCATGAACCAGATCCTGGGTGCGCAATTATGACCAATTCCTGTAATTTACTACTACATTGAATTCTTCTAAACGACCACGTCTAAGCTTATACTTAATTCTCAAGTTTTCTTTTTTACTCCTCATTTGGGATTTGCCTTTTGCATTTATCGATACTTATACCAAATAATTGACGATTTGTTTCAATTTTCTCTTCTTAATTCGTACTTGCTCTTTTCCCACTTCTTACCGTCTTCTGGAGTAATCATTATTTTTCACATCAAGCATCTAATTTCACATTAAGTTTAGATTACGAGCTTTAACTGGGATGTGGCTTAGATAAGGGCAAATACTTGTTTTTAGTAAACTTTTGCGGTTTCTGTTAGTTATCGAATGCAGAACCGTATTTTTATATCAGAATAATTTTCCACAAACATCAATAAATTATTACTTTATTTTAAAAAAAATCTCCTTGAGATAGCTCGACTATTTGGTAAAGAAGAAGAAGGCTGACTACAATTGCATAGTTAGGTGAATTTGATACTTTATTGGTTGATAATGTTTAAAATTTTCCATTTACTTTCTTACCTGGTAGATTAATCACACACGACACAACTCGTTTCCGGTGATACTAAAAATTAGCTATTACCTGAACTTTCATTATTAAGAGATTCTTAATTTGGGGGAGCAGCTTCAATCTTATGAATACAATTTTCTCTATTCTTAGTCATACAGAAAGACAAATTATTTGTGAATATGTCTTAGCAAAAGTTGATAACCTTATGTCAGGTTTATAGTTTATTTGCTCCTTTCCATTTCAACTCTTTTGAGGAGTAATTTTTGTTAGCAAGCTGAACTCTTTTGGGGCCAAACCGGAGGTTGTTACATTGAAATTCTATAAATCTCAGCTTAGTGTACCTAAGACTTCTGCGTTGGTTGGGTTGGGTTATGCCCTTTTATTTGGTCCAAATTAACCTGCCCTTATTGACTCTAGTAAACTTTGGGTGTGTTGGATCTTAACTTTGTTTTATCAAAATTCATTTTAGCCGGTCCAAATTTTATTCGACCTGCCCCTTTGACATTCCTAGTTGGGGATGAGCAATATGGTGTCAGAATGAGTTCAAAGTCTACAAAGGTATCTATGTTTATTACTTTGACATGATCTTTATGTATGTGGGATGGAAAGTTATATTTCGTCCTAATATTGAATGCTTATATGCCTCATGCCCATTATGGACTTACACAGTTTTGATGGTGACCATGAAACGTCAAATGAATTCCAAGTAATAGTAGCGTTAATTCTGATGCAATCATGATACACAGATGTTTGTATATTGTTGATTTTATGTCTACATTTGACTTCAAAATTAAATTCATGTATTTATCTTTATTAATGTGCAAGTATATCTCATATTCACATAACGTGAACATAGGTTTCTGTTTCTACGTGGCAGGTATTGCTCTTGATGTCTGTTGAACAAACTTTGAAGAAACTAGTTTCTGGTGTCATTCTTGATTTGGATGGTACACTTCTTAATTCTTGATTTGGATGGTACACTTCTTAATACAGGTTGGTAGTGCTAGTCTTGTTTGACTTTACACTTTTTTTGAGAACAATATTTTTTTTTATTGAGAATATTGACCTTATACTTCTAAAATTATATTCTAGGCCATTCTCCTAAATCATTCATGGTATTTGTTCTTCATAACTATGAACTTCTACTCCAATATTCAAAATCATAAGCCGGAGTTCCTTTCATTTCCTTCCAATTTTACATTGTCCAATAGCAATATGAAATGTTCGGAAACTTTGAAATTTTTGGATAAAGATATTCCCAATTCCACTATTTTTGATTGTTGTAATCTTTACTCTATGTGTAGAATAGATTGTAGTAAATTTTTTTTTTATTGTTTTGAAGTTCTTTCATCAAATTATCTTGTTTGAGAATATGCTTAATATGAGATCTCTTAATGCTTAGTGTACCAGCAACTATTTGGAACTTCTATGCAGAATTTGAGATGCACTCTGGCTCTTAAAGATAATGATTATATAATTGTGAAGTCCCTTTTGTGCGACAGAAATACCATACTGTTGTAGAGTTATCTGCTGGATAGGATCAAACTTTATATTGCCAATGTCTTCCCTGTGGGCATTTGCGTTTCTTATTACCTTCCTGTTCTCCAATTTTAGTTTGACCTCTTTATTCTGACAGATGGTGTCGTGAGTGAGATTTTAAAGGCTTTCTTTGTTAAGTATGGAAAGCAATGGGATGGGAGAGAAGCTCCTAAAATAGTCGAAAAAACCCCTACAGAAGCTGCAGTTGCAGTTGTCGAAGATTATGGGCTTCCATTATCAACAGATGAATTTCTTTCACAATTTTACCCGATGCTCTCTGACCAGCAAGAAACCAGCAAAAATAGTTTCATTTCCTTTCTATTTATTGATTGCTACAAACTGAAATTGAATAGACTATTGGAGGATTATTCACACTAAAATATTAATAGGTATACTCTTTTCCTTGAATCCTATTAATGGATGTTAAGGATAATGTTACAAAGTAAAACAGTATGCGGTTTTATAGTTGGAGCATGGATGATAGATTGCAAATTAGTTAGTAGAGAAGAGAGGACTAGAGAACAGAGTTTTGGGGTGTTCTTGAGTGACCGAGCTAAGAATAATTATGGTCGTAACCGAGACAATGCGGAACCCTTGAAAGCGGGAGAAGATCCCCCGCGTCAAACAATCAACATGATCTACGGAGGGAACGAGATTAATGGGGTCACCTTTTCAGCATCAAAGAAGACGAAAGTATCAATAACGCATAGCAAAAGGCTATGGGAAGACGATATCACTTTTACGGAGAAGGACGCAGACGGATTGCTGCTACCACACAACGACACATTTCTAATTTCTATAAATGTGCTTGATTTTAAGATTAAACGTGTTTTAGTGGATCCAGTGAGTTCGGCTAATATCATATAATGTAAAGTGTTTGAGCAAGCTAAACTCACCGGAAGCATTATTCCGGCCACAAAGCTCCTTGCCTGATTCAACCTCGCAAGTGTGACAACTCGGGGAGATATTTTATTACTCACAAACGCTGATGGAGTAATGAAAACAACTCTTTTCGATGTGGTAGATGGTTATATGGGATATTACATCATTCTGGGAAGGCATGGTTGCACGAGATGAAAGCTGTACCATCAACATACCATCAATTGCTAAAGTTTCCAGCACCCGAGGGAATTAAGTAGATAAAGGGTGACTAATCGGCGGCAAGGGAGATGAATGCAATTTCGGTCTCCAGTAGCAAAGGAAAGAAACACATGACATAGCAATTATAGGACCCAACACCTACTCCTGAACTAGATGAGGTTAGCCAAGCGTCGGAAGATAATCAGGTGCCAAGATATTTCCAAGTTCCAGAAGAGACTGGTGCGACGAAGTCCACAGCGGAAGAGCTGGAGCAAGTGGCATTATTCGAGGAATTCCTAGAAAGGAAATTCCATCCAGGGACATGATTGCACCCGGAACTCAAGTCCGACTTCATAAAATTTCTTAAATCTAACGCCGATTGTTTTGCATGGTCGCATGAGGATATGACAAGTATCCCGATAGAGTTAGTCACACACAAGTTAAGCTTGGATCCTAACATACCTCCAGTAAGACAAAACAAGCGTCCAATTGCCAAAGCCAGGAATAAATTCGTCAAAGAAGAGGTAATCCGCTTACTTAATATCGATTCGATCTGAGAAGTAAGATATCCAGACTGGCTAGCTAATGTAGTAGTTCCTAAAAAGAATAATAACTTTCGCATGTGCGTAGATTATAAAGATCTTAATAAGGCGTGCCCGAAAGACTTGTTCCCACTACCAAACACGATCAAATGATTGATGCCACGACCGGGCACGAGTTAATAAGTTTCCTTGATGCTTATTCCGAGTACAACCAAATTAATATGAAGCTAGAAGATCAGGAAAAAACTTCATTTATAACAAATTTTGGTATATATTGTTACAATGTGATGGCTTTCAAGTTGAAAAATGCTGGAGCCACTTATCAACGGCTCGTGAACAAGATGTTTGAAAATCAAATAGGAAAAAAATGGAAGTTTATATAGACGATATACTTGTTAGATCTTCAAATGCAGGTGATCATCTTAAACATCTGCAAGAGACTTTGGACATCCTAAGGAAGGATAATATGAAGCTTAATCCCGAGAAATACGCGTTCGGGGTCTGCTCGGGTAAGTTTCTGGGATTTCTTGTATCACAAAGGCGGATTGAAGTAAATCCCGATAAGATCCATAGAGGGTATCCCGGACCGACAAGCGTGAAGGAAGTCCAAAAGCTTATAGGGAGATTGGCAACTTTGAGCAGATTCATTTCACGATCATCAGAAAAGAGTCATCGTTTCTTCGCACTGCTCAAAAAGAAAAATAATTTCGCATAGACCCTAGAGTGCCAGCAGGCTTGAGGGATTTAAAGAAGTACTTGTTAAGCCCTCAATTGCTTTCAAAACCAAAAGAAGGGGAAACGTTGCTGGTTTACCTCGCGGTCTTGAAAGTTGCGGTAAGTGCGGTTTTAGTCTGAGAAGATGAAGGTACGCAATCTCCCATTTATCATGTTAGTAAATTTTTAATAGGATCAGAAACCTATTACCTACATTTGGAAAAGCTGGCCTTAATTCTCGTAGTCGCCGCTTGAAAGCTGAGGCCCTATTTTCAATGCTACCCGATAGCCGTGGTGTCTACTTTTCCTTTGCGGAACATCCTCCATAAACCCAAGCTCTCGGGTAAATTGGCCAAACGGGCCATCGAAATGAGTGAGTTCGACATAGAATATAAGCCGAGGATTGCAATTAAGTCGCAAGTCTTGGCTGACTTCGTAGTCGATTTCAGTTTGGAATTATTGCCTCAGACAACCAAGGAAGTAATGATGATGACATCAGGGGTTTGGACCTTATTTACGGATGGAGCTTCCAACGTGAAAGGGTCCGGGCTCGGTATAGTCTTAATCAAGCCTTCGGTGGTAACCCTGAGGCAAGCCATCAGGACGGTCCATTTAACTAACAATGAAGCAGAGTATGAAGCTTTGATTGTAAGAATCGAGTTGGCCGGGGACTTGACTCCGAGGTCATCGAAATCAGATGCGACACACAACTGGTGGTAAATCAAGTCTACGAGATCTTCGAGACCAAAGAGGAGCGCATGCAACAATACGTGGTATAGGTTCAAGCTCTGCTGGTGCAATTCTGAGAGTGGTCAATTACTCATATCCCAAGGGAAGAAAATGCAGAAGCAGACGCATTCGCAAACCTAAGATCATCAACAGAAACAAAGGGATCGGAGTTCGGGTCAGTAGTACAACTGATGAACTCAGTCTTGGATACATATAGTTACTACAAGGTAAATTCGGTCCTGTGGAAAAATAGCTCGACGCCAGGATGATAAAAAGCTTAACACCTCTCACTCTTTACTTTTTCAATATGAAAACGAAAAAAAGAAAAAGAAAAATAAAAAGGTCGTTTTATTCAAAACCCTGGTATGGGACTGGAGGAATAAAATTATCGATTATCTCGAACATGGGAAGCTATCTGAAGACCCTAAAATGTCCCAACGCGCCAAAGCAGCGCGATATAGCTTCAAGGGAGGCCAATTGTATAGAAAATATTTTTAAGGCCCGCTGGCCCGATGCTTAGAAGCATCCGAAGCTAACTATCTCATGAGAGAGGTTCACGAAGGGATATGCGACAGCCACTCGGGAGCAAGTTGAAGTTAGTAAGGGCAGGAAATTACTGGTCCCGCATGGAGCAAGACGCCCAAGACTTCTTACGAAAATGTGATAAGTGTCAATGCTACGCGCTACTGGTGCATCAACCGGTAGAACCCTTATATTCGGTCCTATCTCCGTGGCCATTCATGAAATGGGGAATGGACATCGTCGGACCATTACCACCGGCTCCTGGAAAGGTAAGATTTCTTTTAATTTTAACTGAATATTTTTCTAAGCGGGTGGAAGCATGTCCTTATCAGAAAATCGGAGAACGTAAAGTGGTGGATTTTTTGTGGAAAAATCTAATTTCCAGGTTCGAAATACCAAAAGAGATAGCATGCGACAATGGGCCAAAATTTATCGGTGCAAAGGTTACAATGTTCCTCCAAGATTTGAAAATAAAGAGGATCACATCTTCCCCTTATCATCCGAGTGCAAACGGTCAAGCGGAGTCGACGAACAAAGTAATTATTCAAAGCCTCAAGAAAAGGTTTGAAACGGCTAAAGGAAATTGGCCCGAGGAATTACCCGGAGTTCTATGGGCATTTCGAACTTCGGCCAAGTCGAGCACAGGGGAAACCCCTTTTCCCTCGTGTACGGTGCGAAAACTTTAATCCTGGTGGAAGTAGCGGAACCGACCTTGAGATGCTGCTAGGCAGAAGAAGAATCTAACAACGAAGCAATGCTTGTCAATTTGGAACTGCTCGATGAACGCATGGAATTGGCATATGTAAGAATGATAGATCAAAAGCAAAAAATGGAGCGGTATTATAATCGAAGAGCCAACCTCCGTTATTTCAAAGTAGGTGACTCGGTCCTAAGGAAAGTAACTCACAATACCGGGGAGTTCAACGCTGGGAAGCTATGTCCAACGTGGGAAGGCCCTTACCGGGTTTCAGCTATCACCGGAAAAGGTTCATACGAGTTGGAAAACCAAAATAGAAAGAAGTTGCCTAGAAATTGGAACGTGGAATACCTCAAAATATATTATTGCTCATGAATATTATCCGATCAGAAAGTATGTGCTGCACTCTTTTTCCCTTCGTTCAGTTTTTGTCCCAATTAGGTTTTTGTGGCAAGGTTTTTTACCAAGCAACAATAGAAAGCATACTACGAAAACAGAAGCAATAAGACCTTTAATAGCACGGCACACAAGTAGAGATCCACTTGGGGATAGTTAGATAATCTTTTGCTCTATAGCAAATTTCCAAGGGGAAGTTAAGTTTGCTATTGAGCAAAGGTTATCTGATTACACACGAGCACAAACCATTAGAGGGTTGTTAGATAGTCCTTCGCTCGATAGCATAAATTCCTAAGGGGAACTAAAGTGTGTTACCAAGTTAAGGATTATCTAGCAATGCATTAGTGAAATCTTTGAAGATACAAGACTTCCAGTGTTCCAATTCGCATTCTTCGCATTCGAACACTAGGAGGAATGATATGAGGATACGACAACAATGACTGCCACATTGACCGGAAACGAAAAACCAAAAATATAATTACATCATTGGGACTGGGGACTGCGTGAACAGCCCTGTAGAAACAAGGTGTACAAGTTAGCCACAAGTAATGGTATTTTCTTTTCAGCATAGCAAATGCTTATTTATTTTTTGAAAATAGAAGGAATAAAATGAAATCCTTTTTTTTATCTTGTTTCTTGTTTGAACGATAAATTAACTTTGTCACATGAAAGTTAAACAAGTACTTGAAATGCTAGTGCCGTAATGAACATGAGACGTCTTATTCAAGAGCACTGTAAACATAAAAGGGCCCTCTCTTATAAAAACCCTCACGCTAAAGGGTTGGTTCGGAAGAATTTATGCCCGAAATCAAAAATGCTATCGCAAAAAAAAAACACTCGAAGCCGCATACGAAAAGGACGCAAAAAGTTAACTTGCGCAAATACTTATCAAAGCCCTCACGAAAAAGGGCTGATACCCGGAGCCAAAAATACTTTTGGGGAGAATACACTCAAAAGTTTCACATAATAAGACGCAAAAAAGTCTGCGTAAAATTCTTAAAGAAAGTGCAAAGATTAAAGGCTTGCATGAATATTCTAACGATGAGAAGACTTAAACAATACTTGAGCAAAAGATGTTTTATTTACACAAACATGACGAAATGGCATATATACGAGAACTGAGAAAAGAAAACAAAAAGCTAAACTGCATTGTCTCCGGAACCAAGAGGAAGAGAAGTGTTTGCGCCCTCGAAAGAAGTAGACGGATCCACCGATGGCTCAAAATTTTCACCAGTTAGACCTTCGGCATCATCATCCTCTGATTCTTCTTCAGTTCCCAAAAACTCAGAACCGGAAACAGAAGGATCAGGTGCATCAGACTTTGACAGGAGTCCACTTTTAGCAGCTAACTCAAGCTCGCGGACCTTGGCAATTTCGACTTCAAAATCAATGACACCGACTTTGGACTCTTCCAAGGTTTTTCTCCTCATGCTGTACATGACGTAAGTTTTTTCAACAATGAGGGAAGTCGCTCAGCGCTTGAGTTCTTCTTTGAGTTGGGTCACCTTGGCAGAAAGGTTTTCTCGGGGTGGACCTAGTAGATTTGAGGCCAACATCAAGGTCGTGGACAATTGAACTAAAGAGCCTATTATGCTCAATAATTTTCATGTACTTCTTTTCCAGTTGGGCGTGTTTCGCTCCCACAGAAGAAAGCTCTTCAATTTTGGAGTTTAAGGTTGCCTCTAAGTTAATCACTCTTTCAGCGGAGGCAGCCTCACATTCGGTTGCAGCAAGAATGGCGTTATGGACTTCAACCCATTTGGCCCTGGCTTCGTCAAATCTAACCCTCGGAGGGCCAATTTCTTGGCCAGGGGTTACTACTTCTTGCTCACTCTGCTGCAAAAAAGCTTTCAATACAACAATCTCAGCAGCTTGGGCTTCCAGTTCTGAAAGGCGAGCGACATGTTGCTCTTGCTCTACCAAAAGCTGATCTCGTGCGGAGATAATCTCTTCTTTTTCACAAATCAACATCTGAAAGCCCTCGGAAGCAAGAAAGTTGGCCTACAAAGTGATAAGGGTAAAATTCAAGAGGTGTTCACACCCAAAAAATAGAAGAAGTAATAAAGGAAGAAAGGAACATATCTCTGCGGCGTTATACATTAGCATTGTTCAACAAACACTCTCCCGAGAGTGCTTGAATCTTTTCTCAGTCATTCTTGAATCTTTTCGCAGTCTTTCTCTAAAGCCAAAGGCTTCAGATAATTAGCAAGCTCCACCGGTCGGGATAGAAAGTTGCATCCAGTAGAGACTGAAAAAGTAACGTTCCTCCTCCTTTGTGGATCTTCAGAAGGGGCTGCATAATTTTGCCCCAAATTCCCATGAACTGGGAACTGTGGAAGAGGAACACCTTCTTCGTGGTCAGACGCGGCTGGCGGAGGTGGTGTAGCAATTGCTGGTAGAAGAATGGATGAAGATAGAAGTGATGAAGCAGTTGCAAGTGTTGGTGAAAATAGAGATGAATCTAATGGAGTTGAAGAGTGGGAAGCAGTTGCGTCAAATGCAGTGCTGGTTGTTGGATGCTCGCCAACCAAAGACGGCAAGGATCTGGTACTCAGCTCCGCAGTATCAGACACAACAATGGGGGCCGAAAACGAGAGTTGACATTATCTACTAAATCAAATTCTCCTCAAAGTGCCGAGGCATCGTTCTCGTTTGGTGTAACTCTCTTAACAAGTTGAACATCCTGTTGATATGATGAGGATCGTCGTATTCTATGTAGAGAAGCTCACTCATCACTTACTTCTTTATCATCATCGGTCATCACGGTGTCTATGACCAGCCCGGAAAGAGGGCCAGTCACCATCACTACCGGAGATGACTGGGGGGAATCGGTCTTCGCCCTTTTATTCTTTTCCCCGACTGCAGAGGAGCATCTTCTCTTTGGTTGTTTGTCTTCTAGCCGGGACTTCGAAAAACAGCATTGGCTCTCGAAGCAGCCCCCGATCCACTAGTTCGAGTAAGCGCCTCCTGAAGCAGCCTCGCTGCATCAGCAGGATCGGCCAAGACATCCTCATCGGGAACAACAACAGAGCCCGTGGGTAGACCTAATTTCATAAGCAGGTTGGAAGAGATCAAGCAAGTTCTTTACATGAAAAATTGAAACAAGATGAGTTTGAATTACCATGATTCTTGGCCTTCCACCTGTATTTAGGGCCAGTTCTTTCCACAAGCGAGTCTCGAGCGTCGTAACGTCTAAGATTTTTCGTACCCACCGGTCCAAACATTCAATCACCAGTGGGACCCATCAAGTTGCTGAAACAAACAAAATATGGAGGATCAATACAACCAGTTAAAAAAAATTTTAGTGAAAGGAAATACTAAATAAAGAGCTTACGAGTGCGGTTCCAAGCGGCCGGAAAGGATGAAGCCGTTGCCAGATTGATATCGTCGGTGGCAATTGCAACAAACTGTTCCATCCATCCACGGCCGTTGTCATCATCCATACTAGACAATAAAGCATGGTGGCCATTATTGCTGAGGTTTATCATTCCCCTACAGAAGATTTTGGGAGAATAAAGATTCATCATGTGAGCTAAGGTTAGCTCCTCTCCAGTTTCCTAGCACAAAACCTGAAGGCAAACAACCATCCTCCACACAGAAGGACTCTTGTGCCAAACATACCTGGTAACGGAGGTAAAACTCCGCAATCCTGGTGTCAAGCTCTTCGCTCAAAGAAAACGCACCCAAATTGAAGGGATATGTATAAACATATGTAAAACCCTCGGGAAGGGTGACTCGCTCCGATAGATCAGGAGCGATAATTTCTAAGTCATGGCAGCGACAGTCTTCCTTCATAGCAGGAATGCTCGAAGGACGTATGGAAGAAGGATACCCCCTAACGGCCCATGTACCAGAATTAGCAGTAGGGAATTTCTCTTCGAAGTCTTGTATGGTAATAAGACTTCTAGGGATGATGGAGCCCACTGTTGGAGGAGCAAAGTCTTTATTTTTGCCTTTTGAGGAACCGGTACGTTTTGAGGAAAAAGCTATTATAGGAAAGAAAGGGTCTTTCGTTTGAAGAGAATTAGAAAAAAGATGAAGAAACAATATGAAAGTTAGATGAAGGAAGTTTGAAAAGTTGTGAAGTATAAGGGTGGAAGTTGATACGTATAAGTAAAAGTTTTGGCGGCTAAATTTATGATCAGGATTACCTCGATAATTGACAAAAGATGTGCTGAATCATGGGAATACGCATGTTCGGGGCATTAAATGCGGAGAGACATGCGTTTAATCAACCGTCAGAAGCCTTCAGAGGGAATTATAGTAATTCTCGCCAAAAGAGTGTTTCTACCAACTTTCCGGTAACACAAAGTTATGTCACCGGAAAGCAGGGGAACTATCTATATTGGATAAAATATGTTATGACACGTGGCTATACGAGAAAGAGACACGTGAAACCCAAGACAGGGGGATGACTGGAGACTGAAGTCAACTATTTTTTTTGTCATCGGGAAGAATAATGCTCATAAAGATGTGATAAATGCTCTTCTCCCGGTAGCATTCAGAACAGTTACCCATTACAAGGAATTTGACATTTATGTTCATCGTTACATCTTCATCAATGCCCTTCATAATTGACATTAGTACGACACTAGGATCTTCTTCATAGCTATAAATAGCGAGCTTAGTTATCATTGTAAAGGACACGAATTTTCTGGCAAACTTACACTAAATTTTATACAAAGCTCAATCCAATCTTATCTTCTGATTTCTCGATTCTTTTGTTATCGTGCCCGGAAACCTTGTTCCCGGAATTATTGCTTCTGTTGTTTCGTCTATATCTTAAGGCTAAGTATTGCATAAATCTTCAATTATTTATTTATTATTTCAGGATCAAATTAATTCACTTATCTAGAAACCATGTATAAATTCAACTGTACTGTTTTACGGGTAAACAGAAACACCTAACATATTATTCACGCAGAAAATCAGTTACAATCACAAAAACTGCAAGCGTCTTTCCCATTTTAATTTGTACCCTAACAGTACATTTAAAAATACAATAACAACAGCATACCCAGTACTATACCACACTGTGGTATTTGAGATTACATTTAAAAATAACAAAACTATATTTTCCGAAAAGCATACAAGCAGCTCTTTAAAAGAAATTGTATCACCATCAATGAAGTGTGATAAGTAAAACTTTTACTCACCGGCTATAGCTATAGTCCAATTCACAGTTGATTATTAAAGATAAAGCACCGGAGAAATGGAGAGTGAGAAACGGAAGTTTGTCTTCCTTTGGGTTGATTGCCATCGCCATCGCCTTCAAATTCTTTCTTCAAATTTGGGCCTACATAGGCCCATGAGTCACTGGTCCTACGGATTCACCAATTTATATATAACGCATGTGTTGAATGCGCTATATCTTAACGACACGTTTGTCCGTTAAGGCATAACACATACAATCAATGCGCTATATTTGAATTTTAAATTGGCGGTACGCATATACAAGATGCGCTATACCAGAAGTTGCAAAGACAGATAGGTATAGTGCATCATATACATGCGCTATACCTATATAAAATATCGGGCCAGTCTTCTTCCCCGACCAAACAGAACCCAAAATGCAAAAACGGTCTCCTCCCCCTCCCCCTCCCCCCAATTTAATAACCAAAAATCTCCATTGGAACACACCCATCCCCCAAAAATCGCGTCCTCTCCGTATTTTAGCAAGCTCACTGGATCCAAGGCGTTGTCGTGTAGTAGATCTCGTCTATTGCTCGTTTCAGCTCCCAAATCATCAATTTTTCACAATTCAAAAAACTTTAAATCGAGGTATTCTGACTTACTTTTTGGTAAAACTAATGTATATAAAGTGCTTATTAGTTTTTTTTACTGCGTTGTATTTTTTTGTGATCGTTTTGTGATATAATTAATTTTTTTATTTTTTTCCGGATTAATTTATTTATGTGCCAAAAAATAATTACAAATATATATTGTTATTTTATTGAATAATTATTGTTATACGTGATTTTAGTGTTGTATGTATATTAATATGTGACTTCATTATTGTTTAGTGCCCTTTAGTGTCATGCTGTGCCTTTAATTGTTGTGTAGTGCCATTTCGCGTAGTAAAACTGATAATAAATTTTAGCTTATGGTAGTTGAATTTTTTTTTTTGTCATTTAAAGTAGTGTGACTTTAGTGCTCTTTAAGATTTTCTAGTCTAGAATAAAAACTACATACTCTCCTTAACAAACTCGGTTAGAGTACTCAATTGTGGATTTAATATATTAGTAGATAATTATCAAATATTAGATATGAATCATAAAATAATCAGTTGACGTTACAAAAACTACGGTGCCGGAAAATTTGGCAAAATATGACAGTTAACAAACAAATCGTTACGAATGAAATAAATTCAATATTATTTACTATTAAGTTTGTAGATTTTTTATATGAATAATTATTGAATATATATTGATTACATATGAAAATTTAATATTTAATTCTTCTATAACCCAAAAAAACATAAAAAAGATGATAGTTAAAAAAAACCCTGTAGAATTTTAGTAAAAAAAAAAATGTAGGAAACTAACATATGAAATATTAATATAAAAAATTTATCAACCAAAGTATTTGTTATATGAATAATTACTAAAATATCCTTTTAGTTATTGAAATTAATTATTTAAATCTCTGTTATCCCAAAAATATCTTAAAAAAAGATGACAGATCAAACAAAAACCCTCTTGAATTTTAGTCAAAAAATATAAGAAAATAACATATTAAACAACAATATAAAAAATTTATCAACAAAAGTATTTTTATATGAATACTTATTAATTATATCATGTATAGTTATGAAAATTAATTATTTAATTTTATTATACCCAAAAATAGAAAAAAGATGATAATTCAAATAAAACCCTGCCGAATTTTAGTAAAAAACACAAGAAACTAACATATCAAAATAATAATATAGAAATGTATCAACATAACTAATAATATAGAAAATTTATCGATTAAATATTAATATAATAAATATTGCAATATATTTAAAGATGTTAAGTGATTAAATAGAAAAATACTTTAATTAATATTGTTCAATTTACAGACATCGTCATGGAGCTTCCCCCTGTGCATCCCGAACCTGTATCTCGAGAGCTACTGTTGCTCCAGGGCAACCGTAGGTCTTCACACATCTGGGATGGGCATTGTCTGTCCCAGACCTTCCACCTCAGACATATAGACGATCTATGGGAGTTCATTAGAGACCACCCACTGCATCCCCGTATAGTTAGACACCTTCAGCGGACGGATTTTTCCAGGATCATAGAGATCGGCCGGTTGCAATTCGACTGGGCGCTGATCACAGCTATGATAGAGCGGTGGCGACCGGAGATGCACACGTTTCATCCACCCATTGGCGAGACTACCATCACACTAGAGAACGTAGAGGTTCTTTTCGGGCTCCCCAATGAAGGTATACTTGTAGCTTACCCGCATGCTCTTAGGGACTATACGGGAGAGGACTACCTTCATATGTTGCAGAGGCTCACTGGTTTCCAGCCTGCGGAGCCGACTGCGTTGAGTGGGGCCAGTCGATTACAGCTGACGCCCGTTAGGCAGCATCTGGTGGTGATGCACGCGAAGATTACTGATGATTCACTGCCAAAAGATATCGACCGGTAGACGAGCCTGTTGCTGCTGATGATGTTTGGTGATATACTATTCTCGAACACTTCGGGAAACCTAGTCAGCTTGCGATTTCTACATTATCTATAGCGGCTAGATGATTTATCTGATTACAGCTGGGGTGTAGCTTTTCTAGCTTACCTGTATAGGCAAATGTGTCGCACGTGCATGGGCACCCAGAGAGACGTTGCCGATTTACACCACTGCTGCTGGTGAAAACATAGTCAATTTTTTTCATGATTATAACATACATAGTAAAAAATGCCTTAAATTTTACGTCCACAATCTATATTAGGTTTGGGCCTGGGAGCGGTTCCTGCAATTCCAGCCACCTCTGCCACCGATAGCTCCGATGCATCACCTCCATCGTTTCTCCCGCTAGCTAGGAGGTGGGTTGATAGGCGAGGCCACGCCCGCGAGGTCGAGGCTCGACATCATCTCCCTTATTACAGGGATTTGTTGGATTTACATAAAGGCACTCAAGTACATATATACTTAAGTTTACTTGGCTTGGCTTGATATGTGTTGCGTTTACTCACGATTCTTGTGTTTAATAAATAGTTCGTATAGAGACCACACAGGGACGCGCTCATAGCTGGATTGTCAGATTATTGCTCCCGTGATCGAGCTATGTAGAGCTCTTCCGTCCCACTGATATGTCTTGATATAGTCGAACATCATGCCACCGAGCTACTCCTTCGCCAGTTTGGTCGACCCCAGCTTATACCTATTCCGCCATCTTGGCATTCTACACATTACCAACAGGATGATCGCCGCACGGTCGACCAGACATACTTGGCCTGGCTAGAGGCCCAGATAGAGGATTGGGACCAGAGGTATGGCCTGATTCGACCACACCCTCCACCTGACCATTTGGACGGCGAGCATGAGTACATGGGTTGGTATCACAGAGTTACCCGACTTCTCGTTGAGAATCCTATTCATCGCGCTGGTGGTCGGTACATTCCATACATCGGGAGGCATGAGGCACTGGTATGTTATTTGTTATACATTATCCTTCCGTAATTAATATTTTATATGATATGCAGGCCATTGGCTTACACCAGTTCTACCAATTAGTACTGGAGATGCTACAACATATAGGCGAGGGAGCAGTAGTTGTGCACGGGTTTGGCCGTGGGGTTGCTGATCTTGCTGTTGACACATTGAGTATGCCCGAGAGAATGGGCGCTCAGGATACGAGGCTGCTTAAATGGCGCCCGAGGAGTACCATCATGGGCCACAAGTGGCCCTTGAACATGGTAAACATGGCAGGCGTGGCCAGAGAGGAAGGGGTGGCGCACGTGGTCGTGGTGGTAGGCAAGAACGGGGTGCCTAGCAAGGGGCACATTGAGGCATCACCCGTGGAGGATATTAGAGATGATCAGTCGGGTGACTACCTTTATCCACACAATGCTCCTCAAGATATGCCATTATTCAGCCTTCAGCTGTCATCAGGGACTTCATTGGTGACCCCGTCAGGTCCATTATTGATCGTGGGCACGACCATTACGCAGCAGGAGTGGGATCAGTATTTTCCTGATCGTCCAGAGCCATCGAAGGTTGCGGTTGATCGTCCAATACGAGAGGTGCATAGTGGGCGATGACTGAGTTATGGCTCATCACCGACGGCTGCTGAGGATCTTTCACAGCCTTCATCTACTCAAGTGGCCCTCGATGTTCCGACAGAGCATTGTGTAACTACTCAGGCGCAGGTTTGTTTGTATTACTATTATTTCAATTTGTTTTTACCTTATAGATCAGTCAGTAATATCTAAAGTGTTTATTATTTTTTTAAAATTTCGTCATCGCCCACCACATTATGCGATTCTAACTTGCCGGAGACGGATGATCTTATTCAGGAGCCCGCTGAGACTATGGTATGACCTTTAATTTTTTTTGCTAACACGTATGTTAGTATTCTATATTTCATATACTAAAATATCTTATTATTTTGTAGGTTACTTATGGACAAACAACCGCTTCTACCGAGCTTGCTAGCTTACTGATGATCATGCTGCAGCACATCCTTTGATAAAGAGACGGCATGATGAGGATGATCTTGATAGCGTAGCCGGGCGGGATGGGATGCGCCTCAGGCCAGCCTATGCTTCAACCACTTAAATTTTTCTTCCAACCGATTATTTTCTTCTTCTCCCTCTTTTAGATTCTCCTTCACTGCCGCAAGTTGTTCTTGCAGTTTCAAGATTTGGAGTTCGTAGTCACCGGTTAGATCCCAAATGTTTGGCAAACATAATTTGTAGTATTCCTGGTTAATGGGTTCATCATACCATTCTTCAAAACAACATTGATTTTCGTCCTACCAATGGGGATGATAACAAAAGACTATTAATTAACATGTTATATAAAAACTATTAACAAACATAATAACTTACAACTTGTTTACACATCCAACGGTTGCGCCCTATATTGCAAGTTGATCGACATGGCTTCAAAATCGCATGTTTGCCACAGTAACACCTTGGTACGTCATTGCGTCCAGACATATCATAATGCTCGAAAATAAAAAATTAATGGAAAGTTGTTTTCTTCGTTTGGTTACAACGCAAATAATAACTAAAATGCGCGGGGGTTTTATAGGCAGCTAAGAGTGATTTTAGGTTACATAACGCATATTGGTGATGTGCCACATTTCGCGTGCTAATGATTCTTTAAGGTACAAGTGGGTGCAGCTTTTTCAGGCCGACGTGACAATACACATAACGCATATTGGTGATGTGCTACATTTCGCATGCTAATGATTCTTTAGGTTACAAGTGGGTGCGGCTTTTTCAGGTCGCATGACAATACACATAATGCATATTGGTGATGTGCTATGTTTCACGTGCTAATGATTCTTTAGGGTACAAGTGGGTGCAGCTTTTCAGATCGACAGCTTTTTCAGGTCGACATGACAATACACATTACGAGTATTGGTGATGCGCTACGTTTAACATACAAGTTCTGCAGTTTAGTTCTTCTTAAGTTGAACCAACATTCTAGTATTCAAATACCATTTCAAGAACCATTACAACACTCATTTCAGAAATGCCACTAACATTTAATAAAAGGTTTAAGAATAGGCAAAAAGGCAAAGGTAGTTCAATAGATCCACATGGAACACGTCATAACATAATCGATCCTTACCTTGAAAAAAATATGCTAGGTTGCTATACTGATTTGGTTGATGACAAGTGGTATGATGTTCTATGTCCCTTGGAAAATAAGCCTATCAATATACACACTGATCTTAAAGTTGCAGGGCACATTATTGAGGGCGACGCGCATTCTACAAAGCCCGAAGGTATGCGAATTTGGGGTGAAAAACTACAACGGGCTCCCATTTACTCAAAAAGGTGTGATTATGAAGTACTATGCCAGTGGCATAGGCTAGTTGTACCACAAGCACTATCTGCAACCTTCCAAACAAATACAACAAAGATGAACCAGAAGTGATTTGGCATTTGATTAAGGAGATTTTAGAGATGAAAAAGGCACTAGCCGTTCATCATGCACTAGATGATCTTAACTACCTACGAGGAATGGAGGATCAGTATTGGGATTTATTAGAAAATAAAAAATTGCATAGAGATATTGATTATCCCGTTTTTCCAACAATTGTCGAGTAGGAGGGACCACCTAAGTTATCTACCGCAGATGTTGGGCGTATGAGTCCCATATTATTGTAGAAATCAAGCAAGTGGTCTTATTGATGATAGTGAGGAAATACTAGAAATGTGTGTCAACTAGGGCCTAGATTACAATGCCCTTGGTCCAGACGGATGCGTACAAGATATTGACGAAGAAGATGAAGACAATGACAATGAAATAGTGTCAGACAGTGACAATAATAGCAAATGAAAATTGTTATTTATTTCTTGGGAAATATTTTAAATTGTTGTATTGAATCTTCAATGCTAAATGTCAATTAGATTTAACTCTATTGGAAACATAATTTTATTTCAGAAATATTACAAACTGAACCTTGACAGATATTTAGTACAACAAAAATACTACTATAAAACACTAAGTTTATCCTTGATAATTGGGCATATTGGATGAACTACCACTTGGAGTTGAATTACCACCGCTTTTCAAAACCAGCTGAAGGATATTTACGGTAATCGTGTCCTGTTTGGGAACATATGCCACATTTACGCGCATAAATGGTATCACCAACATCCATTTGGTTCCGTATCCGCGTTGTTTTTTGCACTTGCCGTTGACGTACGTAATCCTTGTTACACACCATTTTAAATGGTTCTGGTAGCCAATAATGCTCAGTACCCACTGGTTTGCGGTGGCCACTATAGATGTTTACGTATGTAACAATACTATATTCTTTATCAATGTACCATGTCGCCCGCAAAACCTGTATGTTGGAAGCACTTCATGGCAAGTGATAGATCGACCATTTCCCGCACGAACATAATCTTCTAGATTCATTGATGGTGTGGGTATTATTATTGCGGTTTTGATGTAGACCAGTGCAAACTTCGAAATATTTCGCTCGCTGTAATACTGCAAAAATGTATGCCAATGTGCTCACTTCCTATATTTCTCAAATCATTTTATTGGTTGTGGTATAAATTCAACACCCCTTTCCATCGATGCACCTGTAGATCTTTCAACAAACCTCTCCGCCATCTGCTTGAATGACATCCACACTATGGCAGTGACAGGCAATCCACGTGCAAACTTCAACAACCCGTTGAAAGACTCTGACACATATGTAGTCAAAATTCCCCATATTGTACTACCATCCTTATGCAAAGTCCATTTGTCAAGCTCATGTCGCATTAACCAACGATAGGCTTTTGGGTCTTCCTGCCTGATCAATTCCATTCGCCTCTTGGATTTACACTCTTAGCGATCTGTTGCAGCCATCCACATTGAATCATGTAAATTCTTGTTCGGATGAGCCCTTTGAAAGTTGGCCTTCAAGTACCTAACACAGTAACGGTGGTAGGCATACGGTTCCTACCATGCACACAAATTTTGTACATAACTTAAAATACCACCATGTCGATCAGATATTAGACAAATACCTGAACGTTGTTTGACAACGTGCTCCTTCAAGTGGTTCAAAAATAATGTCCAAGTCTCTTGGCTTTCATTGGCACAAATATCAAATGCGAGAGAAAATATGCTTCCGTTAGCATCTACTGCAACAGTGATCAACAACTTAATATTATCCTTTCCATAGACATGAGTGCCGTCTATGGATATTGCCGGCCGACAATTCATAAAACCATCAATGGTTGGTTTAAATGCCTAGAAAAAATAGCTGAATATGAATTCTTGTATTTCCGGACTCCGCTCAAGCTTCCATTCAACCACAGTCCCGGGGTTAAAGTGTTGCAATGCAGCCATGTACCTGGGTAGACCCAGTTACCATAAACAATCTCAAACGCACGTTTAAGCCCGAGAAATGCCTTTCCTTTGGTAATGGTACATCCATATACCAGGTGGACAGATGTTATACACTCTTTAATCTTGTACTATATGGACGATTCAATATGTGGAATCAAGACAAGAGAAATAAAGTTAACATTCAAGTTAAAATGATTCCCACTGAATGTGTCCATATCACAAGTGTGGGTGCCAATGTATTTCCTCACAATCCACATATTTGTTTTCAACTTTCTCGCACGCAACATCCATGTACAACCTTGAAACCATCTACGACAAATAACCTTGTATACTTCCGGAGGTGACTCATGAACCATGATCTCACGATACTCTTTTATGCTGTACATTCACACCGCCTTCTTAGGCGTACTTTATCAGCAAAAAGCATACTCTTTGACAGCACCGTTGATCTAGATTCATCCTACATTGTTGTCCGAATGTCGTCAAGATCCCTTGTGAAGGCATCCATCCGGCATACTGGGCAATTGATCAAGGTACAGAATCTCCCTTAAATAAAAGGGCACATGTGACTCGTACACTCTGGGTCTTACGGGAGATGGAGTCTGCATATATGCAGCATGCTCATTGGTGGCATCATGCTCCTTCGGCAAATCAGGTTCATCATTCTCACTTCAGGGAAATGTGTGTCATCTCTAGACTCATCAGCATTGTTGTCATAATCACTATCATCTTCCTGAGTTTGTGCATCTATTAGATCCTGATTTAATATATATCGTCTTCGGGCAATTGAGTAAGGACGGAACCTACAAGTTGCTCGTTTTCACTGTACAACCAATAAAATAATGAGTTTCTCAAATTCATCCAAACATTGCATATAAACTTTATCACTTAACTTACAAATCATAATTTGTTGACATCCCATGATGCACATTATCCTGTTACCGATGACTCCCGGATGGACCACCATGATCCAACACACCAAAACTGAACATATTCCAACTGTCCGTTGGTTCATAACTTGTAAAATTCATATATGGCTGGACCCCCTTTGGAATATATGAGTATTAATACAAATATAATCCATTAAAAAAAAACATAGTATTACAAAAAAAATTAAAATTTAACACTCGGCTTGTGGATTATGTAAACTTGGGGAGAAATTATGTCCTCGCTCCTCATTCTTCCGTGGAAATAAGTTAGATCTGGCCAAACTCTTTCAAACGAAACCTGTTCGGATAAACTACTCCAAAAAAACCACCCGATGATTGAGGGTTATCCCTATTTTGCGAAACCGCAATATTGCGAACGTCTTCAAACTTGACGTATATTTCCAATATTTTTATCACAAGAAGTTCCCGGTGTTCATCCGGAGTCCTCAAAAAATCTGTCAGAGTTTCATCGTCTTCGATGTTAAACTCAGCATAACAAACAACCCGTTGCGGAGTAACAGAATGCGGATATCTTCCGGTTACTTTAATATTAACCGAACGTTTCCTCACACTAACATTTTTACATAATAACGAAATCAATCTATCGTACTCCATTGTAAGTGGCAACTTAACAATACACTGTGGAGAACAACTATAGCGTACTAAGTTATTCTCCACTACAATCTTACCCTCCCCCCCCCCCCC